>DF360338.1:0-14374 GCA_000787875.1 Solanum virginianum | reverse complement strand
GATCGGTAATGGTGGCAACACTATGGCACCTGTGACATCCATAGCTATAGGATTCAACAGATATTGATTCCAACCATATGTGTTCTTGTTGAAATCCCTATGGTGTGGCCTATTATCCCTTGGTGCTAGATTTTCCTCTCTACCAGCATGATCATCATTTAGATTCATGGCTTCATCAACCGCAATGTTCATATTTTCTTGGACTATTCTCCTTGCAATATGTTGGATTTCAAGATTAATTGGAGCTAAGAGTCCGCCTTGGCTCTTTGTATTAGGCATACACCTAGTATACCTTGTAAAAGAAACTAAACAACTAAAACAAAATCCAAAGTAAAATACAAGAGAATTAAGAAATTTAGCACTTGAATCAACTACCAGTGAAATCAACTCAAAACCTCATCGCATTCCCCGACTACGACACTGTTAATTTTGATATCGCTCAAACAGTACCTCTCACTTTGAGGATAAAGCGATCATCAATAGTAAAAAACCTAACTAAAGTTAGGGTTGAATCCCAAGGAAATATAGGACTTTGCCACTTTAATTCACCAACAATCAATTCAAATATCCAATAACTCAATTTTCAAGGAATGGGGTTTTTACAGTAATCGATGGAAAATTAAACTAAACTAATGAATGGAGAGACAATCAAATTGGAGAGCAACTTGGGAAATTGTGTTCCCCATGATTCACTAACTCAAATACCCTGGATAACACAACGTAAATTGGAACATTGCATGCAGGATGGTAACTTAAGTTCTTCCAACCCTTGGGCAAAGGCAT
The DNA here is from genome assembly GCA_000787875.1 of Solanum virginianum. Classification (NCBI taxonomy): domain Eukaryota; kingdom Viridiplantae; phylum Streptophyta; class Magnoliopsida; order Solanales; family Solanaceae; genus Solanum; species Solanum virginianum. Next base: position 13,591 of record DF360338.1, on the reverse strand, counting down.
AGGTCGAATTTCACTATGGCGCTTGGCCGTCTACCATAGTGTACTAAACTAATCATTATCCATTGTCCCATTCAGCCTCTCCTTAGCTGAGTTTGGTTGATTTGATGAGAACAAATCAATCGAATTCTATTACCTATTTGCTTTTTCTATTCATCACTACCTTGATCGGGATTATGACACTAGGCGGGGTTTAATATTTTTCACCATTAAACAATAGGCAAATGAAGGAAAAATAGATAATACATGCAAATACTCAACTCAAGAAGTGCAAATATTTTAAGTTTTTCAAGCTCGCTACTCATGGTTCCGACAACCCTAAGATGTGGGTTTAGCCATGCGTGGCTTGGGCACACAAATCAACAATGAAATAGGAAGATATGGAAGATTTCTTACCTATGTAAATTAAAGAATAATGAAACCCTTTTTGAAATTAGAATCATAAGTGTGAATGATGAGATTTATTCCTCCAAATTTGAGTCTCAAAGATAAACGCTAAAATTCTACTCTCTAAACCTTTCTACAACCTTGAATAATATGAATAATAATAAAAGACCACTTCTAAAACCCTAACATATACTATTTATAATATTTACAAAAAAGGTCCTTAAAATAATTAGAAAATCTAGTCGGCAGTTGTTACGATACGCAGTTATGACTCTTAGGGTGCCCTATGAGTTGTAATTGAGCTCTAGTACTCAGCACTTGGCATTTTTGGACTTCACTACAACCATCCACCTCTATGAGTCATAGTATGGTCTATAACTCATAGTGCCTTCTCGTAGCTCACATTTGTATTTCTTGGCCCAATTTTTTTATCAACACTGTTAATTGCTACGAGGCTTCCCTTACGAGTCATAGAGAGGACTGCGACTCGTACCTTGAGCTTATATGATTGACATATAAATTTTTATATTTTATTTTTGAACACTGTTAATTGCTATGATGCAGTCTTTACGACTCATTGTTTTAGCTACGACGAGTCCATAGTTCTTCAAAATTAATAAAATCTGTAACTTTTTCCAAAATCAAGCTAACCTATATTTTATGAAAAATAAACACAAAAACACATAAAAATAATAAAAAGTCACATTGAGAACACGTAAAACCCCATGTTTTAGGTATCAAATGTGTTATATTTTGATAGCACATCAGCTAATGATTAAGATATAGATGGATAAGATGATTAGAGTCTTTATGAGACTGATTGAATAATAGTGCCTCTACAAGGCTGATTTGAGATGAGACGATTGAGATAGTTTGGTTGGATGGATTATTTTATTAGCATTGAGTCATGGAAGGAGTATCGAGTATAAAAAAAGTAAGAGTTAATCCAACTCATACTCATCAAACTATGTATCTAAGCGTAGGTGAGGATTAGGACCATCACATCACATTATATCACATTATGATGAGGTTCTTTATTATTAGAAGTCATTGAAATCAATAGAGGACTTATAGATGGCTATCTCCATTTGGACTTGTCCTTATAGTTTTGATTCATTCCCTCCCTGGTAAGTATGGAATGGCTGTGGCAATATCAGCAAGATTATTGTACAATCATTGGCTCATAAGTGATTATTGTTAGATAAGAGAAACTACTAGAAAGTTCCCAAACTGAGTACTCTAAGTTGAGATGCGATGAGATGAGTTCCTCTGAGATGAGTCTGATTTTATTAATGTGGTTTTATAGGCTAATGGATCACTTGTCTACTCTTTATTCTTTCTTTAGATAGACATTTGACATGTTGATTGATTTTTATATTGATTTGATTGTTGTTTCATATTATTCTACCTATTGTGGTTTCATTTAGCTATTTTACATACTGTACATTCCACGTACTAACATCACTTAGTGTTGTATCATTTTACGATGTAGATACAAGGATTAGAGATCATCAAAGGCACATTGTTGAGGATCTTGGGCGTTCAACTGAGTGTTGAGCCTCCCCTACTTAGGAGGATTCATATGCTATTTTCATCTTACTTTAGAGTTAGACATTATTAGCTTATTTTTGATTGGGGTAGCCATGGGTCTGTCATTGGCACCACTTGATAGTGATAGAAACTTCATAGACTGGCCACGCATAATGGTCTTATACATCAAAAATAAGCTAATCAACATTCACAATTAAGAATCAAAGGTAAAAATGAACCAAAGTAACCCTAGAATGGAGTTTTCAGTTGTCTCACCTCTGTTCCGTATAATACCAGTTATGAAAGCTAAAGTTAAAAATAGAATATAACTTAAAATTCCCATATTTCAGTTTTGCCCTCGCATCTTCAAAGTTTGCAATAAGGATAGGTGGTTTTGAGTCGATTTTTGCATTAAATGCTGACTGGGCCAAATTCTCCTTTTCTTGTGCAATTCCATGAAATTGACTATCCTCCTTTTCTTGCTTCATGCTTTTTTCTCCAAGTTTTCAGTTAGCATAAATTTTTCCCAGGTTTCGATATGCACTTGAGCCTTTGAGCTGAGCTGACTAATTTTTTCCCTTTAGTGCTACAGTTATGTTCTTCCTCATAGTTCAGATAAGAGTTCATACTGGCATGTTCTAATTAAAAACTACAAAAACATAACCAATAGACGCACTTGACCCTAGATTAGCAAATAAGCGAAGTTGCCCTACTCTATGGATTTTTCCTGTGACTAGGCTCTATTTATGGGTAGTTTTGGCTAGTTTGGCTTATAAATATGCTTACAATCAGGTCACATACCTAAAACTTCTTTATAGACAATATTCTTCATGTATGTTCCACTTAGATATTTTGGTTACTATGTTAGGAGCAGAACTCTGGTTGTGGATATCAATATCCCTCTCGATAGTGCAACATACAATTGACCATATGAGAAAATATTTTGGTGCAAATATAAACCAATTGTGAGAATTGTTTGTCCTTGCTCTTTATTTATGGTTATCATAAAACAAAGGTGCACCAAAAATTACTTTCGAATAAACTTGAAGGGGTATCTTTCATTTACAAGTGGTGATAATTGGATTTGCAGAAGAAACGCACACTTAGTTGCATAATGTCCACTTGTAATTTCAGTATGAATGACATTCTTGTTAAACCCTTTATATATTATTCTTGTGCCATTACATAAGCCATTTGAAGAGTCTAAATTCCTTAGCAGGATGATGGGTGCATTCTCCTTTAATACTAACCTACATTTAAAATAGTGTGTTTAAGTATAATGGTATTGTTAATTGTATGTATATCTTTTGGAAGAAGAATTAAATTGTCTTTTATTGTTGGTTCTTCTCCATTACCTACACAAAGTAAGAAGTCACTAAATGTTTGATTAGTTTTTTCAAAGGTCAGAGTTATGATTTCAGCAAGCTGATATTGATAGTTTCTGATCTTGTTAATTTTGGAACGACCGGTAACACTTGTCGAAAATCTCCTCCAAACACCATGACTTTTCCACCAGATGGTTTATTACTGTCCATTATATATCTAAATCTCCTATCAACTTTGTCTATTGTTTGTTGCTTAAACATTGGCGCTTCATCCTATATAATGAGTTTTTTTATTTTTAATCAATTTGGCTGCGCCACTTTGTTTTGACATGTTTGTCATAGTTGAGTCATTTGTTTGCAAGGGGATCTCAAACCTCTAGTGAGTTGTATGGCCTCCAGGTAAAATTGAAGTTGTGATACCATTTGTAGTTGTTGCCAAGGCTATCATACCTCTTGATCTGATGTTGGCCAGCAGCACACGATATAAGTATGTTTTTTCAGTTCTTCGATGCCCTCAACAAATAATATCCTATCTCTTCTATAATTGATTGTCTATAATATTTTTTCAAAAGCCTACTCTTATTCTAGATTTAATTTTAACTGGGCATCCAAATCTTCAGTAGATACTTGCATAGACATTTCTTCATTTATTTCTCTACATTCGGGGGGCCCAACTTTGGAAAAGGAGTTATTGAGCTAAGAAAGGTCATATATGTTTATATTTTTGCTCATACTTTTCAAAAAATAATTAATACTCTTTAGCGTACATTGGAGTATAACATTGGGTGAGCTGTCATACATCCTTCTAAAGTCATTAGAAATATCCTCAAAATAAGTATCCCATAGTTTTCTAACATCAGTTGGGTTACAGTGAACCAAAATTATTGCAAACAAACTTCAAAGAGCTGATGGAAATTTGAATTGGACAACCTCACCTAAATATTCTAATATGTTGTTGTTTGATTCTAGTGATCCTCTTTCTTTAGCAGCTTCTTTAAGGATTTCACATTGCCTTCCATTGATAGTGAGCAAGTCTTTAAATGACATTGGTCCTCTTACATGATTTAGTAATAGTCATTCGTAATATCATTCCTCTTCTCTAGGACTAGGTGTACAATTCAACAGTTGGTGATTATTTAATTTAAATGTTGAAGTTGTGTATGAAGGTTGAGATTAGTACATATGCCTTATCGTTTGCAATGCGACTAATTACAAATCTTATTTTTTTGTCCAAGTCTTTCCTCATGGATTCCAAAAATAATGCTTGAAAAATTCTCTATATAGATATGTACGTATTCTGGTGTCATTTCTAAAATACTCAGTCAACATTGTTTGCTTGACATCATCCCAAGCGACGATAGTTTGCAAGTTTTGCTTCTTTCAGTAAAATACTATAAATTATTGTGGCGTTAGTATCCATATTGCTTTGAGCTTTCTAATACTTTGGGAATGAATTGTGTTTTGGTTCCATAGATATATGTGTACCTGAGTGTTTACCAGGGAGATGTAGTTGAAGGTTGATCACCGGAGGTTGCATTTCACTCATGTTGAATTCATAAATTCCCTATAGTGCTTCAAGAGGTGATATCAATCGTGCATCTTAAAAAGTTTGTATCTCATCAATAATTTTTCCTCCATCGTCAGACTCAATATAGATGACACACCCATCATGGTCCTTAATATATATATATATAAAGATACTTTATTATTTTTACTCCAGAATAGACCTCGACAATGATGTGAAAATTATATCTTGTAAGAAAATAAGGTATTAAGGTACCACCCATTGATTATTCATATTTATTCCGTGAAAACTCTCTGTCCTTCCATCCCTTCTCCTTTTGTAAATGAGATATCCATCCTTTGCTTGAATTGACTTGTTGCTGTAAGGGTGGGAATGATGATATTTGGCTATTTTGCATGCATGAGTTTGCTGGCTTCTTATTTTCACATAGGCCATCCATCATATGCTTGACTACTAATTCATGCAAGAGGGGATATTTTGATTTGTCTGGAATCTCAGTAGAAATAAACTTATCATACTAATTTACTAATTTAATATTGTGACTCTCTTTTAGTATGAGCAAAAGATGTATGTGTGGTAGTCGTTTTTGGAAGTCTACCACAAATACATGAGCAGCCACAATGCCAAATATTTTTAATTGAAAATTTAATCTTTATGATCTTGCAACTTTGCTTGGAATACTCTTGTAACCAAGTCAAGTCTGCCTTGAGTTGTTTGGCCAAGGTTCAATTCTCATTCGATCTCAGCCCAATCAGGGTTGCACGTCATTGTTATGAAAAGATTGAATCTTCAAAAATATTGAACCAAAGTCATTGCGTCCATATACTGTCTTTGCATATCTCGCAGGCCCCCAATAAAAGATGAAGAAAATAGTATTCTTTAACCAATTTGATCTCCCATGTATTCTCCTGTGATGACACTATCAATGATACCCTGATAAACATCTCTTATAAAGTTGGATTGTTTTTTTATGAAATATTCCAATCTTGTCATTTTCAATTTTATGTACATATCAACCATAAATTGTTGTAATAATCTTTCACATAGTAGCAATACTGACGTCTCTGATTCTTGTACTTGCAGCTTATAATAGTAGTATTCTCTATAGGAGATAACTCCTTTTGACTCTAGACAAACATCTGTAAGTGTTAGAAATCATATTATATCTTTTAATATGTCATATTATCTATGCATGTAATAAAATATGTCCTATTCTATGTTGTTCATTTTTAACTATGGTATATATGGGAATTATGTATTAGTATTGATTTTTCTCTGTATTGATTTTTAATATGAAAGATTAATCATTGATGGTTATGGATAAGTTGTCTCAAGAATTTAAAAGTATTAACACTATTGGGAGTCATATTGGGATATAGATAAATAAGATACTAATTATTTAACTTGTGAGACTCCTCTGTAATACCATATTTTATACCACCTTATAAAATGACCTATTGAAATTTTATAGATTTCCTATTTAGAAAGTAGCCTTTCATGTGTAGGTATTTTTGTACATAATTTTATCAGGTGGTACTAATGATGGTAGACCGTGATATATTTGTCCTTGTACCCTGAATGTGTATACTTCTTTCCTTGCAGATGTTATTTCCTTATCAAGATTTACACCAAAAGATGTAAAACTGAAGTTGCTATTATATGAACGAACATTTTTCTGAACTCTATGACATCATCTATTCCAGCCACAAACATTTCATGTAGTTTTGTTGGAGCCTAAGCGTTTGTTAATTTGATATATCCATTTTCACAATAAAATGTTAGAGGTTCATGTTTAAACCTTTTGGTATCATAATAAATTCATTTGGGAATACTTGTTAACTCATGCAGATGTGATAATCCTAAGTTGTAAGCAATAGTTACTATATGTGTGTGTATGTATATGTATATACACACACAGTGGGAAATACATTAAATCTCTAATTTTCAAAATAATATTGAATGTAATAGTTATGTAGCATATAAGTAGTTTATTCTTTAGTTTACCTTTATCTTCTGACTCTTCAAATAATGCTCTAAAAAGCTAATTTGTCTTAGGTTGCTTCTTCAAACGTGGTTGTTCACCTTGTAGATCTGCTATTGTTTGGCTTGCTGCTATACATTTATTGACCCTTCGCAATGTGCTCCGCAATTGAATTTTCTCTATAGTATAAATAAAAATTAATATATTTAGATAAACTATGTAATACTTAGATATGCATATCAATATGTTGAGCCTCTAGTAATCAGGTTCATGCATTTGAATTATACGAATATGCGAGTTGTTACCTGTATGGATTACATCGTGTCTTGGATGGGTGTCTTGGTGATCATTTTTACTAGTAGAAATAAATCCTTTTCTTTTATCAACATCAATATTATTTGAGCACAATTATTAAATTTCCTTATGATAAATAATAAGTTGTCAACATATGCGATATACCCTAATATTAATTGGTCATCAATTGTTGAACTATGGAGTCAAATTAAGATAGCTGACTTGGCTCCTCTAGACCAAACACATATATGCAATTTTTCATGATCTAGAACATAGTGAATGATTAATATCAATTATTACTTTTTGTAATATTCTATTTTTCATATACAAGTACCTAATATATAATGTAATGTAGTATTAATTTCTGAAAAAATAACATGATCATGTTTATTGTTTATTAAATTACTAAATCAAATTCATTCACACACGAGGAAGAAAGTGAATAATAAAAGTGATGTTAGTTGAAGTTGTTAATTTGGAATAGCAAATAACTAATTAATAGTAGTATTACGAAGATACTAAAGGTAGTTGACTATAGCGAATTGTTCTATCAACTTTATACTAATCTTTTTCCGCTTTAATCTTATTGAAAATCATCAGAGGTTGCTCTGCACTCTTGGGTTTAACCTTCCTAGTCTTTTTGCTTCGTTGCTTAATTGTCAAGATCTTATCCTCGCTATCAGCAAAGGTATTTTATTTTGTAATATCATGTGTCTTTGTAACTTCTGACTCATTTTATCAATAATAGGAGGTTCCTCTTGTTAGATCCCATATTTCATGCATTAGAACAATCCGGATTAATTATGATAAGTTAAGGATAAAACTATTCCAGGATATAAAGTCGGGATTTTTGACCTTTAATTTTATGTTGAGACTTAAGTTGCTCATAAATTTTATTGGTATAGAACAATTAGAAAAATTTGGGACCAAAATTAAAATTAATTGAAAGTTGGAAATCATGAATTATTTGGCCTTGTCCATGTGGCATTAAAGTGGATCCCACACAATTGTGTTAACTTTTAATTGGAACAACACATGAGTGGGCCATGACCACTTTATTTCTTTTTATATCCAACACTTGAGAGGGAAAAAAAGAAGAAGCAAAGTTGAAAAAGCTCCAAGAGCTCTCGGCATGGAGAAGAAAGAAGGAAAAAAAAATTTGGGGATCATTTGTAGCCACTCCAAAAATTAATTGTTGGTGCAAACCTACTATATTGAGGCCCCTAAGTAGCGTGGAGGTGTCGTTGGAGCGATCAACCCTCTATTTTTTACCTTTGGAAACCCTAGCCTATTGTGGAATTGAAGAGAAAAGGTATGATTTGATCTTGTTTTATGTGTTATAAAGGTTATAAGCATGTTGTAGTATGTTAAAATGGAAGAAAATCATGACATATGGAATGTTAGAAGTGAGTTGTGTGTGAGGTGCTTGGGCCGTGTGGGTGTGTGTGTGTTGTGTTGTGATGTGTTGTATTGAAACTATGAATTACTGCCTAGTTAGTATATTATGACCATTGTAGGGTGAAGGAATGATTGAGAATCATTCATATGTGTATGTGGGTGTGCTAGTCGAAAATGGGTCATATTATATGACAATGAACTAATGAATGTCGCTTAATGTTTTAGTCACCGTCGTTATGAATTCTATGTTGGAAATGAATGTTTATTGGCTCAAATTAATGTTGTAATTATGTTGTATTGCCTTTCGGATTGGTTGTTGATGTTGCTAAGTTGGTTGTTGTTATTGATGTTGATTGATTTAGCCAAGTTGAATTCTCGGGGTGGCCTATGTTCAGGGGAAATGCTGCCCAAATTTCTGTAGAATTAAGGGCATATTGTTGTTGTTGATTTCGCCGAGTTGAATTCTCGGGGTGGCCTATTTTCTAGGGAAAATGCTTCCCAAATTTCTGTAGAATTAAGGGCATATTTGGAATTTAATGCCCAAAAGGTCTTTAGCTAATGTTTGGCATTTTATGACTTATTTGTAGACCTTGGGCAGCCCGAAGAGTAAGTTGGATTTAGCTTGCATTTGGATTATATTAGAGAGCGTTTAAGGTATGTAAAGCAACCTTCCTTTTCAGCATGCCTTAGTTAAAATAGGCTATGATACGAGCCTCGAGGAAACTCTATTCTCGCAATCCGAGCATGTTTATGATCTGCATTTGTTCCTTGGTATTCTTGTATTAATATGCCATAACATTGATCCTTATGTCCTTGGAATTCATAAGTTGCAAAGGGTACATGAAAGCTGATTAGTTTTAAAAGCACTTATTCTTTAAGGATTCTAAAACTGCAAATGCCCATAACTTTTGCAGAAAAGCTCGGATTGCTTTGAAATTCTCGTAGGAGCTTGTATGATCTAGGATGAGCATATTCTCCATAGGCTGGGCTAGCTCGGGTCTCCACCTATCCATGGGTTCCGCGACGTCCTTTTATGCAATTTTGATAACTTTTGAAAGAATATGTAATAATTATTCTTCTGATTTCAAATATGACTATTTTACTTATCTTTTGGATTTATGATAATGATTTTATGGATATGATTACTCACTACTCCGCTCGTGCCTACTACTATGATATTATTCGCCAGTTCTTGGGCCGGTTGGTTGTCGTGCGTATTATGATATACTCCGGTGTTATGTTGTATTTGGCGTTATGCTGTATTGTGATATGTGATGGGAATTCAGAGATTTAAAACTTTTTGGTGTTATGCTGTGTTATGGCACCATCGACAGGTGGGCGACCATATTTCTTGTGCCCTATGCATGATTTGTATTTTAAAAGTAAATAGTTTAATATTTTTGGATCTGCATTTATCTTTCATACTTTTGTTTCGATTATTACTTAGATTTATGTTCTGTATCTTCTGCTTTGCATACTCAGTACATATTTCGTATTGACTCTCCCTTCTTTGGGGGTTGTATTTCATGCCCGCAGGTACCGACGCACAGTTTGGTGATCCACCGATTTAGGACACCCTTCTGCTATTTAGAGTGCTCCCCCTATTCGGAGCCTACTTTTGGTTTACACTTGTTCATTGCATTGTATATATTTGTTCAGGGGTACGGCGGAGCCCTGTCCTATCCTATGATTCTGTCAATTTATTTAGAGGTCTGTGGATATATGTGCGTGGGTTGTGCCCAGTTCGTCCAATTAGACTTGTATGATGTATGTGTTGGGCGGTTTCACCTATCATGGTGGCCATCTCGGCCCGCATATGTATATATGTTGTTTTGTTGGCCCTGTGTGGCCTTTGTTGGTATTTTTTGAGTGCAGGGTTATTTTGGATAGTTTGTAAAATAAAGGAAACTCTGTTGAATTTTTTTTAAAATTATTAACTTGAAACATAGCCTTGTCGGCTTCTGTTATATTCGGGTATTGTCGGCTTTGTGATTGTGTTTGGGTGCCCAATTCGGGCACTAGTCACGGCCTAAAGGATTGGGTCATGACAGAAGTTGTATCAGAGTAGTTCATCCTCGGAATGTTCACAGATCGTGTCTAGTAGAATCTTGTTTATCGGTGTGTTGTGCACCATATCTATAAACAAGAGGCTATAAGACATTTAGGATGTTATTTTTTTCTTTCTAATCTTAGATTGTGCGATAGAGCTGTATTATTAGGATGACTCTTTTCTGACAAAATGTTCTGTTTTCAGTGATGCCTCCGAAGAAGACCACAGTTGCCCGAAAGGGCATGTCTACAGCGGTAAGTGAGACCAATTGAGCCTGGGTGACTCCTAGGGCTCGTGCCCAGAGTGAGCTAGATATGGTACCCCAGACAGCTTGTTCGGCTACACCGCCAGTGTCGAAGAGAGTTAGAGCATCAGCAGCTGCAGGTACTGGGGCGGCTCCACCGCCAGCTCCCAAGGTTCGAGTACCAGAGCCTCCAGCCCCTTAGCTAGGTGCAGAGATTGGGGATATGCGAGAGGGGGTCCAGCTATTGACCCGACTGGTAGAAGGACAGGCCCATAGACAGGGCGTAGGCGGTGCTCAAGTAGGCTGCCGTGATAGTTCGAGGGCTTATGATTTTCTGACATGCAGGGCACCAGAGTTCTTCGGGTCCAAGCCCGTGAAGGACCCTCATGTGTTTGTCCAACAGATGCAGCGGACCCTATGATTGATTAGTGCATCTAAGACAGAGTCTGTTGAGCTGGCGTCCTACCGATTGCATGATGTAACAACCAATTAGTATGAGTCATGGATGCTGTCCAGAGGTGAGGGTGCCCCTCTAGCCGTTTGGGACGAGTTTACTGAGGCTTTTCTAGCCCATTTTCTGCCTCCAAAGGTGCAGTGAGCTAGAGTAGACATATTCCTACTGTTGAAGCAGCGGGGCTGGCCAGTCAGGGAGTACAGCTTGGAGTTCGATTCACTGGCTAGATATGCACCTATATATGTTGCTAACATGACTGACCGGATGCATCGGTATATAGTGGGGCTGAACTAGTATTATGTTTATAGTTGCTAGGTGATGGCAATCTAGACCGGTACGGATATCGCCCGTATTCAGACCCACATCCAGGGCATGGAAGACCGATGTAGGGGGCGCCAGCCTGATAGGGTTGATGACAGGGGCCAGCCTAAGAGGGCCAGATCATCTGGGTATTCAGGGGATTTTTGAGGCAAGCAGCCTCAGCAGCAGCAGAGTAGACACCCTCCCCAGTCAGTATGGGGTACACCCCCGCAGTTCACCAGAAGGAGATCAAAGGGTGTAGGTTATTCAGGGGCATTCCCGAGTTCCAGGGTTTTAGGGTCACGTTTGGACAGAGGCTCCAACAGTCAGATGAGACCACCCAGACCTCCGTGTTCTTACTGTGGGAGACAGAACCCCAGGGAGTGCTTTCGCGCCACCGGTGGTTACTTTACATATGGCCGTCAGGGCTATCAGATGAGAGACTGTCCGGTTAGAGGTGGTACAGGCAGTTCAGCTCAGTCTACCAGGTCAATCGATGGTTCATCTTCATCCTTGGTAGCCATATGCCCTGCGGGGTGAGATATACCAGCATCAGCAGGTCGAGACAGGGGTCATGGTGGAGTTCTTAGGTCTAGCGGTCCTTTAAACTGCATATATGCATTGGCTAGCTGGCAGGACCAGGAGGCATCACCAAATGTCATCACAGGTATATTACTGGTTTTCTCTTAAGATGTATATGCACTGATTAATCCTGGTTCTACATAATCATATATTTCTCGTTTGGTTGATATTAAAATTGGGATAAAGTCTGAAACGATATAGCCTTTCAAGGTAGCTACACCAATAGGGGATTCTATTATTGCTGATCGAGTTTATAGAGACTCTTCGATATTTATATGAGGCCGCTGCACTAAGGCCGATCTGGTAGAGTTAGATATGACTGAGCTCGACATGATTATGGGTATGGATTGGCTAGCTTCTTGTTATGCTATTGTTGATTGTCAAAAGAAGATAATCCATTTCCAATTTCTAAGGGAACTAGTTATTGACTGGGCAGATAATACCGCATCGCCGAGGGGTAAATTTATCTCGTACCTCAAGGCAAGAAAAATGATTCGAAAAGGCTACATTTATCATCTGATCCGTGTACATGATCTAGAGGCAGAGGTACCAATTCTTCTGTTAGTCCCAGTTTTTAAGGAATTCTCAGATGTATTCTCAAACGAACTTCCAGGTCTTCCTCCTGAGCGGGAGATAGAGTTCGCTATAGATCTACTGCCAGACACTCAAACTATTTCTATTCCTCTGTACAGAATGTCACTGGCAGAATTAAAAGAATTGAAAGAGCAGCTGAGAGATCTATTAGAGAAGGGTTTTATTCAGCCTAGTACGTCACCCTGGGGAGCTCCGATATTATTTGTAAGGACGAAAGATGGATCGCTGCGGATGTACATTGATTATCGGCAACTGGAATAAGGTAACGATAAAGAATAAATACCCTCTTCCCAGGATTGGTGACTTGTTTGACCAGTTGCAGGGAGCTAAATGTTTCTCAAAGATAGACCTGCGGTCGGGATACTACCAGGTGCGAGTACGGGAGAAGGATATTCCCAAGACAATGTTCAGGACCCGGTATGGGTATTATGAATTCAGAGTTATATCTTTTGGGCTGACGAATGCTCTGACAGTATTCATGGATCTTATGAATCGGGTATTCAGACCGTTCTTGGATATGTTCGTGATCGTGTTTATTAATGACATTCTGGTCTATTCTTAGTCAAAAGAGGAACATACGGATCATCTGAGGACGGTACTTGGCACACTTCAGCACCAGAAGTTATATGCTAAATTTTCTAAATATGAATTCAGGCTGTCTTCAGTGGCATTTCTAGGGCATATTATAGGAGCTGACGGCGTCTGGGTAGATTCCCAAAAGACTGAGGCCGTAAAAAATTGGCCTAGGCCTATGATGCCGACAGAAGTGCATAACTTCCTGGGATTGGCTGGTTATTATCAGAGATTTGTGGAGAAATTTGCATCCATTTCAGCTCTTTTGACAAGGCTAACTCAGAAGGGAGCAAAATTCCAGTGGTTTGATGCTTGTGAGCGTAGTTTCCAGTTGCTGAAAGAGAAGTTGACTACGGC
>DF360339.1:44212-63376 GCA_000787875.1 Solanum virginianum | reverse complement strand
TCCAGTTATCCCTTAGTTCGTATTCTGTTCATTTGGAAAGTAAGTACTTTGATATATTTCGGGCATGCTTTTAGCTATTGCACTGTTATTCTGTTGGTTATCCTGATACATGTATATATATGCTCTGTACTTTCTGCTTTATATATTCGATACGTATCTTGTACTGACCCCCTTTCTTCGGGGGCTGCGTTTCATGCCCGCATGTACAGACGCACAGGTTAGTGACTCTCCAGCTTAGGATCCTGATTCACCGTTGAGGAGCTCCTTTTGCTTCAGAGCATCTTTTGGTATATCTGCACTTACTTTCTCTGGTTTGCATGTATGTTCAGAATTGAGGGTATGACGGTGGCCTTGTCCCATCATTTGATTAAGTCGGTTTGTATAGAGGTCTGTGGACACCTGTGAGTATAGGGTATGTCAGTCTGTGTATCATGTATGTATGTCACGAGAGTATGAGATTTTGTTAGTTGTAATACTCATGTATGTATGCTGTGTACGTTGGATGGTTTAACCGCAGCGGTGACCTTGTCGGCCCGCATATCCGTATATATATAATTACATGTATTGCTGGGACTCTTCTGTTTGCAGGTGGTTAGTTAGTGAAACAGAGGAAACTCTGTCAAAATTTCTAGAAAAATGTTAGGCACTATAAAGGGAATCTGGTTAGTAGTTGTGTATGGGTGCCCCATTAGGGCACTAGTCACAGCCCATAGGTTAGGTCATGACAGGCATTTTGTACAGAAAAAGTGAAGATTGCAAGCTATCTGGTTATTGCGATGTGGATTATGCAGGATATCATGATACTCGATGCTCAACTATTGGATATGTATTTATGCTTGCGTCTGGAGCAATTTCATGGTGCAGAAAAAGGTAGCCAACTGTGTCTTTATCAATAACAGAAGCGGAATATCGGGCAGAAGAAGTTGCAGCTCAAGAATGTTCATGGCTCATACAAGTGATGAAGGACCTACAACAATCTATGGGCTATGCAGTGCCTTTATACTATGATAATTAGTCATCAATTTGCTTGGCTGAAAATTCAGTATTTCACGCAAGAATTAAGCATGTGGAAATACATTACCATTTTATCTGGGAGAAAGTCTTACAAGGAGGGATTGCTTTGGAGCATACTATAACAGAACATCAAATTGCAGACTTGTTCACAAAAGGTCTAACTACCAACAAGTTGGGAAGTTTTTGCCAGCAACTAGGCATGGTTAAGACTAGGAGTTGATGTCGAGAAGGGGTGTTAAAGTTGTACGACATCACTTTGTTTAAATTTGACTGAGTCTGCAGTAGGCTATCTTTTAGCTAAAATTGTTAGGCTGTTAAGTTTTTTTATGTTATTGTTTTCCTAGTAGCAGATAGTTGTTCCTAAAGTTTAGGAGAGTTGGGTTAGTCCAACTTGTTAGTGGTTTAGTTGGTTTATGAGTCTATCTATGTTATTTAAAGGGTCATTAATAGATAATATAGTTAATTAAGTGTTGTCAACTTCTTGTTAGTGGTTTAGTTGGTTTATGAGTCTATCTCTATTATTTAAAAGGGTCATTAACAAATAATAAAGTTAAGCGTTGTCCAAATTTTTTTCTTGAAAGCTTCCTTTTACAACAGACTCTTTTATTGAACTTATTGCTTTATAAAGTTCATCAGTTTCGACGTGGAATTGACCATGATTGAAGCATAGAATAGTTGAATAAAGATTGAAAAAAAAGAGAAAATTGATTAATAGATTGTAGCCTTAATGCTCGATACCATAAATGAACGATAACAGAAGGAAAATATGATAATAAACATTTGCTGTGTATTATTGATCATCAATCTCGATACAAGAATTTATAATAAAATCTAAGAGGAAAAAAAATCCTATGCACACCTGTCCTATTTCTATTTGCTGCCTTGTAACAAACATTAGAAAATGTGGAGAAGATAGATACTACATTACGACTGAACCTATCCTAATTTCAAACATATTTAAGTGCATACTAGCTAGAAAGTAGAAACTGCATGTAAGTGTCTTTTCCTTCTTGTGAAAGCTTATTTCAGTTGACAATTTTAAGCAATTCTAACCCATCTGATCTCTTGAAACCAACATATTTCATATTTCATAGACAAGTGATGTTGTTATTGAGAGATTTGATTGTTGGTTGCATGTGGAATGAATAAACAAAGGCAACCACTTGGCAACCACAAAATAAAATAACAATGTAGGGTAAATGCTTAGCATAAAAGAGATAAATAAACAGGTTCCCTAAGCTTATATTAAATCAGATATAGTTCCTTATACGGACACCAAATATTCCCAAAGTACATATAACATATTTATATATTTTTTTTTCTTTTAAGAACTTGAGCCTCCATCTTGATCATTTTGCTCTATGATGATCCTTCTCTCTACCTGTAGGTTCAAATAACATCTTTTTATAAGATTAAGTTAATTAAAATTATGCTTAATTAAATTATATTTAATTAATGTATGTTTAGCTTGAGTACATACCATAACATAAGCTTCCAATTGACTTTTTTATATTTGTGAAATCATCCATTAAAAAACCCAAGTTTCGAGAAACCCTGATATGATGTCAATTTTTTTTTTTTTTTGTGAATTGCATAACTCTATATGTTGACATTAAAAGAATCATAATCGATTGGGCACGTATTTCACTTGAAAAGAGAAGAAAACAACCAAATTTGCTACTTACATCTCTTTGTTTCTTTCCCCACAAGCACTAATGACAAGTATGCATGAAAAATTCATTTGCACAACACCGATCCTACACCATCAACAGTAGTTGCAACAATTAATTATACACTTTACACCATGAAGAACTTGGTATATCAAATCCTTCTAGCCCAATCAAGATCGGTCACTGTGTCACACAGGCATTCCAGTAGTAATGTCAATAACTATCTATATCAAGTCATGAATGATGTGTTGTAGTATACCATTTATAGTCAAAGGAATGGAAGTCCGATAGATAAAGCTAATAAGGCAAAGTACATTGAGGTTATAGTCATATGGCCATGTACAAAAGGAAAAAATATGGATAATGAAATCATGTCAATTGTTGATATAGACTTGGTTATATGGGACTAAGATATTCCTAAACTATGGACCACAATTACAACTAATTAGGAGTTTCCAACAAAATAAAAGAAAATTTTCAAAAAATTATATTTGAAAGAGCAAGTGAATATTGATTCAAAGCATTTTAAAACTCTAGTTTATTTTATCCTAAGTAGTTTTGATATGATATAAACATTTTCTAAACAATTTAAAGGCAATAGACATTTTTTCGAAAAATTATATGTGAAAGAGCAAGTGAATATTTTGTAGTTTGAGTAAATCACCTTGTACTTTTCTCTTGGACAAGTTCACATGATGCAGCCAAATGAGAAAATTCAACATCAGGATTATCACTGCAAGTAACCATAAGGAATTAAATGTGAAGAAAATTATTGCACGAGATAGAATTAATAGAAAATTCAACTTATCATAGAATTATTAAATTTAGTGTTTTTTTTTAAAAAAAATCATAGATATATTAGGGTTTTTGAGTTTAGAGAGTACTACATGGCATTTTTCATATGTGACAAAATTTCCCCAACATCATTACAATATTCCTCAATTGTTGAAATTACAGATTGGGGATTTTCCACTCTTTTAGCAGTCATCAAAAGTTCAAATTGATTATTGACCAAAATCTGCATAATGACATGAATAAGGAATATTCATTAAGTCTAATATAACAACTAAAATTAAAATAAAGATTTTTAAAAAATGTCTACACAATATTGAGATGGTGACAAGTTAGATCTAACCCTTCTCAACATTTGACGAAGAAGTCCTTGTTGGAGTTCCTTCAGACGTCTTAGTGCCATTGCAAACTGAAAGGTGAAAAGGGAAAAAATCAATTTAATTAAGAAAAGAAGATCAAACACAAAAATAAAACCAAAATTAACGGAGAACTAGTCTTACTTTTTAAGGATTGCAATTTATAAAGCTAACATGATTCGCGGTACCCTACAAGTTCATAATTTTTAGCCTTCATTACAAATAACAAGAAGATTGATTATCGTATTAACAAAAATAAAAATTGTACTTAAACTAATCAAAATTGTTAGGAATGTTGTTATAGATAAAAGGGAAATGACTCTAAGTAAATAAAACTTACAATCCCTTCTTTTCCTCTATTTACCTGGAGATGAAATCTCAAAATAGAAACAAAGGACTAAACCAAAAAAGTTTAATTCATCGAATAAGTATTCTTCTAATTAATATAGTAAAATCATTTAACATATAAATCATAAATAACTACACATTTATTACATTTCAGTTACAAAAGAAAAAAAAATGTCTTCATAATGCCATGTTTTCATATAATTGAATTAATGAAATACTAACATCATTTATTGTAAAAATCTAAAATGATAAGAGCACATCTAATTTCTTGTGATTTTGCATTTACTAGTTTGACTAGTTTTAATGATGAAACCATGTTTAAATTACTCCCTTCATTCAAAATAAAGGGTGCATCAGTCATTTTATTTTTATTTTATAATAAGTGAAATTTAGATAATAAGAAAGACACTTATCACATTATTTTTAGAATTACTAACATAAATGCACTTTTCTTAAAAAAAGTTACTATTACCACTTTACACTTCATTTTTTAAAAATATACGGAGTGTCGTCTCTTCATTTCAAATTTCACGCTTACTAAATTAATATGGATTATTAGTGAAAATTATAGTATTATTACTTTATTTATACATATAGTATTTTAATCATTAAATTAGAAGCTCAAAAGAATTAATTTAAAGAACAAAAGGACTAAAAAAGTGACTCAACAATGAGCCAATTGGGCTGTCAAAGAATAGTCCAAGTTTGCCAAGAGAAAGCCCCAAAAAAGGAAAAATTACTTAAAATGAAGGCCTAATATTTACCAAAATTAAATATATTTTTGTTTTATTACCAACTATAGCAAAAGATAGCAAAATGGGAGATTTGAGAGAATCGAGCGAATTTTAACAGAAATATTGGACAATTCAATCAATACGCTATATATGGTTAAAAAATTATATTGCAGTGGTAAATATTTTTTATATATGGGACTATTGCCCAAATGTGCAGCCCAACATCCCAATCAATCAGCCTTTTCAATTTCTAAAAGAATTTAAAATACCTAAAATGCCCTTGTAAATTTTAAAATCAATTAGGGTTTCACTTCCTTAAAAAAAATGAAAATTTCAGCTCCCCTCTCTCTCCTCTTCTATTTTCAGAAAAGCTCCAACTTTGATTCACAGACAGAGGTTGTTCATCTATTTTTGTGATAAGGCTCTCTCAATCACGTGAAGCCTGCCAAAACTGTCCAACTAGAAGGCACCTTCTACTAGCCCAATATCATTAACTAAGATCAAAAGATTCAACTAAAGAAGCAAAAGCTAGAAAGAAGAATGAGCATTTTGGTAGAGAACTTTATTATGGAAGAAGGCTCTTGAATTGCTTTCAATTTGGGTTAAATGGGTTTCAGGTTGATAAAAATGTACAAGATACCCCCTATTAATACTTACGTATGAATAGTTGTAGATAGTATATGATTTACCATTCTTTGATTTTTTTATAAATATTTAAATCTCTAGAACATCTACTAGAAAATTCTAATAACTTTATTTTCTACTCTAGAATATCTAGATACTTTTACAACATGCTTATCGTATATACTACACTAGATTATCCAAGAAACTTTACTAAAATTACTTGTGATATTGCAAAAAGACAACTTAAACTTTTTCACAAAACCCTTTTCATTTCATTGTAAACTATAAGAGAGATGAAGAGAAAAGAAAGGGTCCATAATGACTTCTAAGTTCTAGGAAAGATTCTTTTATTTGTGTATATACTTTGGCTTTTCTGGTATTGTTTTTGTTATATCATTATTTTTCGTTTAGTTTCTACCCATTTGCCCATTATTAGCTGTTACAGATTAAAAGTTGGCTTACCCACTGTAAAATCTCGTGAAATTACTGAAATGCCCCTAAAATATAATCGTGCGTACAATGTGTCTTCCAAAGCTCTGATGGAAAATCCGAGACGAATTTGCAATCAACGTAGAAAATTGAGTCAAAAAGTGGTCTCGAGCCGATTTAAGAGCAACCGGAGCGAAAAATAATTTTTGTTAATTAATTGAAAACCAGTGGTTGTCCGCGTCCTTGGCGCGACATGAACAGGATGCACACCAATACTTAAGTTTTTCTCCAATTTTTTGACGGGAATTGAAATTTTTGTCTGTCCGTGTCCTTGGTGCGATGTGGACAGGACGCGGACCAACACTTCATCTTTTTTTAAAAAAAAACTTTTTCGATGAAAATTAGATTTTACAGAAAATCATAAAAATACACTGGTTCGCGCCCCTGGCGCGTCGCAGACCAGTGTACATATTTTAAACTTTTTCTTTTAAAATTTGAAAAGGGTATTTTGGTCTTTTCCAGCCCATTTTTAAGTCTTAAAACACATTTTAGAACTCGCTTATTAGCGATTGAGGGTTCAAAACCTATTATTTTTCTAAGTTACTTAGGGTTCCTGAGAGAAGAAAGTCAGAGAGTGGAGGGTTTCAAGTTCGGGTGTGAATTCTTGGAGGAAAACTTGATTGTTCGTTATTCTAGGTTTGTAAAGGCTACCCAAAACATGGAATTGTGCTTCCATGTGCCCAATGTATAGATTAAGTTGTTAATTGATAGTGGATAGTTCATGAGTTGAATTTCTTGATATTTTTCTTTAATTTTTTTTATATATATATTATCTTAAATTGATGATCATCATACTTTAAATTACTGCTTGCATGTATTATTGATTGATTTTATGCTCAAACTATAATTTTCCATGTTAAGGACTACAATAATGAACTTAGGGTAATGTCTAGAACCTTGACTGTTTATGGGTGTGTTGATGTCACATCCTAAGCCTAGGGCCTAGACGTGATCGGCGAATGGGGCACCCGAAGGGACCCCAAACAAGCCTCATAGCATATCATTACACATCCATTATCGCGGAAGCAATATAAAACATCATAAGAAACATGAACATTGGGAAATGAGACTAAGGGAGAAAGAGAGAGTGTAATACTTAAACAATATAGAGGAGTCAAAGCTCCTTCATAAATACATAACATATCCAAAAACCAACTCTAAATACATAGATAGAGCGGGTGCCAAGACAAAGTAATAGAGCTCACCGTCATAGTCAAATAGAACATAAGATATTATCTCAATACATATATAAGAGGGAAACATAAACCAAAGTCTCCGGAATGGAGGACTCACCAACAAGCTTGGAATAGCATCGTCTATCAACGTGGAGGAGGTGGATGATCAACTTGGGCATCGGTCCCTAAATGGTGATATCATGTAGGCAAGAATATGCGTTAGTACGTTTGAATGTACTAAGTATGTGGGATTCAATGCAACAAGAGATAAGCATTATAATCCAAAATGCATCATGATAGGCAAGAGGCATAATATAGTAATATGACCTATATGATCAATGCATAAGTAAAACATGCTTAAGTAAATCATGCTCATATAGTATATCATATGTGAAGGGGAGACCAAAATAGATTGCCAAGGTATAAAAGCCTTGGGGTTGGTGATGATAGCACCCATCACCCTAGTGATTGAGATATCAACCCTTCAACTAGGTTGGTGATCATCACATCCATCACCCTAGTGGTTGAGCAATCAACCCCTCAATTGGGTTGGTGATGATGGCACCCATCACCCTAGTAGTTTAGTCTTTGACCCCTCAACTAGGACCCCGAATTGGGAATGGTCTACCACAACACTTTAGATAGTATTCATCATGTACGTAAGTTTATTTCATCATCATATAGTCAATCATATTATATATCATGCTTTAGACCTTTATTTCCTCAAGAAACCATAACCAAACATTTTGTCAAACACCTTGGGGGTAAAAGAGCATGCAATTTAGAGATGAAATCATGCAGAAAAATCAATGGTAAAACTTTTAATCAATACCTTACAACACCCCTAAGACATTCATATCAAAACTCCTCATCAAATCAAACATTAGATCCAAGGTTTGAAGCTCAAGACATACTAAAACAGCCATACTTTCATGAACTAAAATCACTGTGCAGTAAATTTCTCAATATACAAGACCCACACGTAAAATCAACTTTAAATCATGCAATATTAATTTAAATAGGGTTTAGGAACCATTAGAGGAAGGACTCAATGGTTCAACACCACATACCTTACATGCAATATAAAGTAAAATAGGGTTTAGGCATCATGGGTGAAAGAACTCAATGGTTCAACACCACATACCTTAGCTTTTGTGGAGTTCTTACAGAAGAATTTAATGGAGATTTGAAGCTTGGGTGAGATCCTTGAAGAAATCGTTAAGATTGACCTTGAGCTTGGGACTTGAATTTAGGGTTAGAAATGAGTCTAAGTGTTTGGGGAAATATTGGGGAATGTTTTTGGGTGATATAAAGGTGAAATAAGGCTAAGTATAGGTGAAAATACATTTGGAAAAACTTAGGTCCAATACTTAGAAAAATCTAGGTGAACTAGAAAAAGACAGTAAAGGAAAATACACCTCTCCGCGTCGCGGAGCGGTCGCGGACCATCACTGGAAATTGCACCAAGTGAAATTTCATAATTCGATTCCTTTGCTTTAAATTTAAGGTTAAACCCTTGTCACTCTAATTTGGACCCCCTGAATAGGAATGTGAAGTTAGATTTTTGAAATTTCAAATAAATTTTTAGATATACGGAAAACAAGATTCCGAGCACTTCCGAGGCACATTTTTGGGAACTTTTTGGGGTTGTTTTAATATCTCTCCCTTGGGAACATTCATCCCCGAATGTATAAGAGACGTACAAGAAAAGAATAATCATGAACAAATCAGCCCTATTATAAGTGTGAAATCATCATAAATTGCCAACTTAAATATGAATGTACATGAATGACATAGGGGCTGAAATGTAAAACTTGAAGTCACATAGAAGACTTAGAATTAGTACTTTAGGATTGAGTGGAGTGGAAGATATAAGGGTACCACTTTCGCATATCTGCTTCGGCCTCCTAAGTAGCACTCTCGACTTGTTGGTTCCTCCAAAGGACCTTAACAAATGCAACTTCTTTATTCCTCAATCTCATTACTTGTCTATCTAAAATCTGAATCGGAACCTCCTCATAAATCAAGTTATCCTCAACAACACCTACAACATCAAGAGGTACAATAGTATTAGGATCACTAACACATTTTCTCAATATAGAGACATGAAACACCGGATGGACCAAATTCATCTCACTAGGCAACCTTAACTCATAAGCCACCTTACCAACCCTCTTTATCACCTAATAAGGACCAACATACTTAGGACTCAGTTTACCTTTCTTACTAAAATGAATGACATCTTTCATTGGGAAAACCTTCAAATAAATCCAATCACCCACTTCGAATTCTAGGTCTCTTCTTACATCGGCATATGATTTTTGATGACTTTGGGCTATCCTCAACCTTTCCCTAATCATCTTTACCTTCTCAAGAGCATCAAAAAACCAAATTTGGCCCCAATAAAGCCACCTCTCCAATCTCAAACCATCCTACCGGTGATCTACTACATCTCCCATAAAGAGCCTCAAATGGAGCCATACCGATGCTAGAGTGATAGCTATTGTTGTAGGCAAACTAAATCAATGGAAAATGGTCATCCCAACTACCTTTAAGCTCAAATACACAAGCCCTAAGCATATCCTCAAGTGTTTGAATTGTCCTCTCGGCTTGGCCATCCGTTTGAGGGTGGAAGGCTGTACTAAGGTGAACTTTGGTTCCAAGACCCCGTTGAAAAGATCTTCAAAAGTGTGAAGTAAATTGTGCACCACGATCCGATATAGTGGATAAGGGAACCCTATGCAACCTCACTAACTCATGGATGTATAACCTTGCATACTCTTCAGCCCCATAGGTAGTCTTAACCGGTAGAAAATGAGCCAATTTCGTCATCCTATCAACCACAACCCAAATGGAATCAAAACCTTTTCTAGTCTTGTGCAACCCAACCACAAAATCCATATTAATCACCTCCTGTCATCCTATCAACCACGACCCATATGGAATCAAAACCTTTTCTAGTCTTAGGCAACCCAACTACACAATCCATATTAACTACCTCCTACTTCCAAGTAGGAATCTCTATGTCTTGGGTTAGGCCACCCGACCTTTGATATTCGGCCTTGACTTGTTGGGCCAACTATGGCAACCGAAAATAAATTTAGCAATATCTCTCTTCATGCCTCCCCACCAATACATATCCCTCAAGTCTCTATACATATTGGTGGAGCTGGTGTGGATAGAATAGGAAGAATTATGGGCTTCATCAAGAATTCTCTCTCTCAAACATCAACACATGACACACAAAACCTACCTTGGTATCTAACCTTAGGAGAAAAGCTCTCTCTTGCCTTCTTTCACCAAGGACTTCAACTTAAGCAAGGAAGAGTCTAGATCTTGTTTTGCTATCACTTCATCAACCAAAGAAGATTTAGAACCATCAACAACAACAACACCATTACCCACATCTTCCAACCTCACCCCCAATCTAGCCAACCTATGTACCTCCTTAGCCATCTCCCTTTCACCACCATCCACATGAGCTAGGCTACCCATGGACACCCGACTCAAAGCATTTGCCACAATATTTGCCTTATCGCATGGTAATGCATACTCATGTCGTAGTCCTTAAGGGGTTCTAGCCAGCTTTGTTGTCTCAAGTTGAGATCTTTTTGAGTGAAGACATATTGAAGGCTCTTATGGTCGATGAAGACATAACATGCACCCCATACAAATAATAACACCAAATCTTTAATGCAAATACCTCGACGGACTCATTCTTTACCTCGTAAGGTACTGAATGGATGTGGCAATGACATCTCTTTGTTGTATCATCACTAGCTCATAGGTGCTGATTGTCGATTATATAAACTCCCAGATAGGTTCCTTGTTCAAAGTACTATGAGGATGATGTGATTGTGTGATGTATTGATGGATAGTAGAGTCCTGTCCTTTACTCTGAGTTGAGAATGAGTGATTGATGATTTGATGTCATAAATATTGTTTACTTTAGCTCATTTTACATAAGTACATTCCACGTACTAATGCCCTTTTGGCGCTACATCATTTTATGACACAGATTCTGTAGACAGAGCATTTCAGCAGGCTAGTCGTTGAGGTTCGCGGATTTCCAGACAAAGACTTGGTGATTCTTCCCTTTCTTTCAGAGGACGTGTTTTATTTATCTTTTCATTCATTCTTGAATTATTATATTAAACTGTGGTAGCCATGGCCTATCATAGTACCTTCTTAGAGGATAGGTATAGAGGTTTCATAGACATAGACAGTTGATTATTGATGTCGGGATTGTTTATTGCCCACTTCTTTTCTATTAAGATATTTCTTTCGTACTTTATATGATAGTGATTGTGACAGCCACTAATAGTCTATTATTCTCTCTATATCTTTTGCGTATGATTTGATTGAATGAATGTAATGAGACCAGGTGATTCGCTTAGGGGCTAGCAATAGTCTCCGAGTGCCAGTTACACCTAGGATACCCTCTCAGGGCATGACACCTACTAGTGAGATATGGAAGTGTCCTTGTGTGTTGGTAAATCAGGCCGTGACAGTTCAGTGTGGAAAAGTAACTAAGTAGTTTGTCCACACAAAAAATTTTTAGTACACATCAAATATTCAATCATGAATTTAGTTAATTTATTAAAACATTAAATTAAATAGTGATATTATTACCTAATGAGGTTCAATCCATAAAGACATTGTATGGAAGATAAAATTTCAATGAAATGGAGTTGAAGAGGTCAATGGTCTAAGCCAATTTCTAATCACATCCGTCTTTTTAGGATCTACCTTAATACCATCCACCTATACCACATGACCTAGGAAGGCAATCTCTTTTAACAAAAATTCACATTTTTCATACTTGGCATACAACTTCTCTTCCCTCAATCTTTGTAGCACTACCCTCAAGTGACCCATATGCTCCTCCTTACTATGAGAATAGATTAAAATATCATCAATGAAGACCATAACAAATGAATCAAGGTAGGGTTTGAAGACCCTATTCATAAGATACATGAAGATAGTTGGTGCATTGGTTAACCTAAAAGACATCACCAAAAACTCATAATGCCCATACCTAGTCCGAAAGGTCATCTTGGGAATGTCATACTCCCTCACCTTCACTAGATCATACTCGGACCGAAGATTAATCTTAGGGAAGTGGTTAGCTCTTTGCAATTGGTCAAACAAATCATCAATTCTTGGAAGAGCATATCTATTCTTGATGGTGACGATATTAAGTTGTTGGTAGTCAATACATATTCTAAGTCACCCATCCTTCTTCTTCACAAAGAACACCAGTGCACCCTAAGGGGATTGGCTAGGCTGAATAAAATCCTTCTCCAACAAGTCCCTCAATTGCTCCTTTAACTCCGTCGGGGCCATAGGTAAAGAGGAATAGAAAAATGGGTTGGGTATCGAGGAGGAGGTCTATAACAAAATTTATTTTCCTTTTGGGAGGAACACCAGGAAGGTCACTAGGGAAGACATCAAGGAACTTACTTACCATCGGAACCAACTCTATGGGAAGGACTTTGGACTCCACATCCCTAACCCTTGACCACCACATTATGACTCTCCCACTCAAGAACAGGTTCATTTGAGAATTGAAGTTTGACCCTGCGGGTTATACAATAAATAAAGGCATAGTATGCATGCAACCTATCCATCCCAAGAATGACATCAAAATCAACCATATCCAACTCAACAAAATTACAAGGCAAGGTTTTATGCAAAGTGCAAATGGGATAATTTTTATAGACTCTTCTAGCAACAATAGATGCACCAACGGGAGTAAACACTCAAGGCAAAATCTTATGAAAAATGCAAATAGGACAATTTCTATAGACCTTTCTAGCAACAATAGATACACCAATAAGTAGACACCTCATATGACTTACACAATAATTCAAGCTCAACATAAAACTTTTTGGCAACAAAAGGGGTAATAAAAGAAAGAGTGGCACCCGGATCAATCAATACATACACATCAAAATCAAAGACTTTTAATATACCAGTGACGATATCGGGCACCTCATAAACCTTTGCCTCGCATATAAAGCATAAAATAGATTGTGCCTTGGGGCACTACCTTATTGTCTACCTCTCCCCAAAGGAGCCGCATTGGCACCCAAGCCTTGAGGATGATCATTCTTACCCTTGTAACAATTTTGAGTATAGTCTATTGCCTTATGCCCCATCTCCCCACAGCCATAACAAGCACCAGTATTCCTTAAGCATAGGCCACCATGACCCTTATCATACTTTATCAATAGGACCACACCACCAACACCTTGAGCCCTTGGGAAGTCATTGGCAAACCCCCTATTAGAAGCATGAGAAGACCCTTTGCCTTGATGGAACTAGCCATCCTTTCGACTTTGGAACCTATCCTCAAACAAGCCCTCTTGGCCTCATTAACCCTCCTCTTTCTTAACTTCTCCTCCTTTATTTTCTCGGCATAGGTTATAAAATAGGACAAATCTATGTCACTAATCAACATTGCGGACCGATATTCCTCACTCACCAAATCAGAAACACCCATCACAAACTTATTCATTCTAGACCTTGGGTCGGCAACCAAGTGGGGAGCATATTTAGAGAGTTGATTGAACTTGAGGGCATACTCTCTCACACTCATTGACCTTGTCTCAAATTCATGAATTCCACCATCTTGGTAAGTTCAAGAAGGAAAAACCGATTAAGAAAAGTTGCCTTGAACACCTCCCAAAGCACCACATTATTGATTTCCTTCTCCTTCTTCCATTGATTGTACCATATTTGTGCTACCCCCTTGAGTTGGTAAGCCATAAACTTTGCCTTCTCCTCTGACCTAACACCCATGATAGCCAATACCTTATAGACCTCGTCAATGAACTCTTGAGGGTCCTCATCCACCTTTGACACATAGAATTTTGGGGGAGTCATCCTCATGAAGTCTCTTACCTGAGATGCCAGTGTAGGAGCATGAGGGGTTTAGGCCCTTTGATTAGCTTGATTAGCCATAACTTGTGCAAGAAAAGTGAGAGCATCCCGGAGGTCACAATGAGTCGGTTGTTCCTCGGGTGTGCGGGCTCTTCTTCCTCTTGTGTAAGGAATGATCTAGCATTGTGAAGATATATTTTTTCTTTTGTAACTGAAATCTAATAAATGTATACTTATTATTTATGATTTATATGTTAAATGATTTTACTATATTAATTAGAAGAATACTTCTTCGATGAATTAAACTTTTTTGGTTCGGTCCTTTGTTTCTATTTTGAGATTTCATCTCCAGGTAAACAGATAAAAAGAAGGGATTGTAAGTTTTATTTACTTACAGTCATTTCCATTTTATCTATAACAACATTCCTAACAATTTTGATTATCTTAAGTACAATTTTTCTTTTTGTTAATACGATAAAGAATGATTAATCTTCTTGCCATTTGTAATGAAGGCTAAAAATTATGAACTTGCAGGGTACCGTGAATCATGTTAGCATTATAAATTGCAATCCTTAAATAGTAAGACCAGTTATTCGTTAATTTTGGTTTTATTTTTGTGGTTGATCTTCTTTCTTAAATAAATTGATTTTTTCCCTTTTCACCTGTGAAGGTGAAAGTAGAACTTTTTAAATAGATACTTTTTTTCATTTGCATCATGCCATTGGAGATGCTCTATCATTTTGCTTACAAATTTGGTAAAATTCTCTAATCTTGTATTAGTATTTAAAACTCAACTTACATTGTACAAATAATTTATTCAAAATATAATAAAGTGAGTTCTCTAAAATTTCAAACTCATAAACTCAAAATTGTAGCTCTATATCTATATGTGTTGTTGTTTTCTTTAATCTCCTCGTGTTTTTTTTTTTTTTTTGCTCTTTTCAGTTTGCAATGACAATAAGACGTCTGGAAGAACTCCAACAAAGACTTCTTCGTCAAATGTTGAGAAGGGTTGGATCTAACTTGTCACCATCTCAATATTGTTTAGACTTTTTTAAAAAATCTTTATTTTAATTTTGGTTGTTATATTAGACTTAATGAATCTTCCTTATTCATGTCTTTATGCAGATTTTGGTTAATAATGTATTTGAACATTTGATGATCGCTAAAAGAGCAAAAAATCCCCAATTTGTAATTTCAACAATTGAGGGATATTGTAATGAAGATGGGAAAAATTTGTCACAGATGAAAAATGATATGTAGTATTCTCTAAACTCAAAAACCCTAATACGTCTATGATTTTAAAAAAAAACATTAAATTGAATAGTTCTATGATAAGTTGAATTTTCTATTAATTCTATCTCATGCAATGATTTTCTTCACATTTAATTCCTTACGGTTACTTGCACTGATAACGCAGATGTTGAATTTTCTCATTTGGTTCCATCATGTGAACTTGTCCAAGAGAAACGTACAAGGTGATTTATTCAAACTACAAAATATTCACTTGCTCTTTCTCATATAATTTTTTGAAAATTATCTATTGCCTTTTAATTATATAGAAAATGTTTATATCATATCAAAACTACTTAGGATAAAATATATTAGAGTTTTAAAATGCTTTGAATCAATATTCACTTGCTCTTTCAAATTAAATATAATTTTTCAAAAATTTTCTTTTATTTTGTTGGAAACTCCTAATTAGTAGTACTTGTGGTCCATAGTTTAGGAATATGTTAGTCCCGTATAACCAAGTCTATATCAACAATTGACATGATTCCATTATCCATATTTTTTCCTTTTGTATATGGCCACGTTACTATAACCTCAATGTACTTTGCCTTTTAGTTTTATTTACCGAACTTCCATTCCTTCGACTATAAATGGTATACTACAACATATCATTAATGACTTGATACAAATAGTTATTGATAGTACTACTGGAATGCCTATGTGACACAGTGACTGATGTTGATTGGGCTAGAAGGATTTGATATACCAAGTTCTTCATGGTGTAAACTGTATAATTAATTGTTGCAACTGTTGTTGATGGTGTAGGATCGGTGTTGTGCAAATGAATTTTTCATGCAGACTTGTCATTAGTGCTTGTGGGAAAGAAACAAAGAGATGTAAGTAGCAAATTTGGTTGTTTTCTTCACTTTTCAAGTGAAATATGTGTCCAACCAGTTATGATTCTTTTAATGTCAACATATAAAGTTATGCAATTCTCAAAGAAACAAAAAACGTGGTATTATTTCAGGGTTTCCCGAAACTTGGGCTTTTTAATAGATGATTTCACAAATAAAAAAAGTTAATTGGAAGCTTATGTTATGGTATGCACTCAAGCTAAACATACATTAATTTTATAATTTAATTAAGAATAATTTTTTATTAACTTAATCTTATAAGTAAATGTTACTTGAACCTGCAGGTAGAGAGAAGGATCATCATAGAGCAAAATGATCAAGATGGAGGCTCAAGTTCTTAAAAGGAAAATATATATAAATATGTTATATGTACTTTGGGAATATTTGATGTTCGTATAAGGAACTATATCTGGTTTAATATAAGCTTAGGGAACCAGTTTATTTATCTCTTTTATGCTAAGTATTTACCCTACACTGTTATTTTATTTTGTGGTTGCCAATTAGTTGCCTTTGTTTATTCTTTCCACATGCAACCAACAATCAAATCTCTCACTAATAACATTACTTGTCTGTGAAATATGAAATATATATGTTGGTTTCAAGAGATGAGATGGTTTATTATTGCATAAAATTGTCAACTGAAATAAGATTTCACAAGAAGGAAAAGACACTTATATGCAGTGTCTACTTTCTAGCTAGCATGCACTTAAATACGTTTAGAATCAGGATAGGTTCAGTCGTATTGTAGTATTTATCTTCTCCACATTTTCTAATGCTTGTTATAAGGAAGCTAATAGAAATAGGACAGGTGTATATATGATTTTGTTTTTTTTTTCTCGTAGCTTTTATTATAAATTCTTGTATCGAGATTGATGATCAATAATACACAGCAAATGTTTATTATCATATTTTGCTTCTATTACCATTCCTTTATGGTATCGAGCATTAAGACTACGATCTATTAATCAATTTTCTCTTTTCTTTCCATCTTTATTCAACTATTCTACACTTCAATCATTGTCAATTCCACATTAAAACCACAAAATCTTCCCGTGAAAATCCTCCTATTATCACTCCAGCTATTCAATTGGGAAAAAATGCCAAAACCTTTGATTCTATTCATTTTTTTTACCTTCATCCTTCTGATTCCCCAAGCATGATATTTGATTCTACACATCTTTGATGGAAAAGGTTACGGAGGTTGGCGCAGGGAAATCCTCATTCCATTGTTAGCCATAAACAAAATAGGACTAATTCATCTTCAGAGTCTTTCAAGGCTTAGAGTAGGTGTAATGACATGGTTATTTCTTGGATCTTGAACTGCTATTTGAAGAGATAGCCAAAAGTGTTCTTTACTCCAAAACTGCAAGGGAGATCTGGAATGAACTTGATGAGAGATTTGGCTAATGCAATGGCCCTCAAAGTAGTCTGGATATTGTTGCTTACAACACAAAGCTCAAAAGGCGTTGGGATGAGTTGGACAGCTTGAATGTTTATCAACATTGTACTTATGATTGCTCCTATGGTAGAAAAGAAAGTTATTCAAGTCTCAATAAAATTGAAGACTCATTGAGTTCCTTATGGGACTGAATGATAGCTATGTTTATGCTTTCCTCTTTGTCTTTAGTGAACTTTGCCTACTCTTTTCTCATCAGAGATTGAAGAAAAAAAGAGGTACAATTTTCACATCATCCAGTACGAGCAGACAATAGAGAGTGTCACAGGTCAAAAAGGTTCTTTGCTTGACCAAAGAGCAATGCAGTTCTTCCCACAGATGATTTAGTCATGCAACTAGTTAACACCTATGACAAACCAATGTTGAAGGATCAATTTTACAGCTCATACCAGCTATTAAAGCATGATAAAGTTGGTTCACAGGCTGATCATATGACTGAGGACAGTGCCACTGCCAATTGTGTCGGTATTTTAAAATCATACATTAGTGTCTCCTCAAACTCTATTACTTGGATTTTAGATTTAGGTACTTTGTAACACATGACATCTGATTTTTTATTCTTTTATTCAATATCAAAATGTTTTCTAGACAAATAGATGTGATTCTTTCTAATTCTCTAAATGCTCTAGTATTTTAATCAGATTCTGTGAATATATTATCTGGTTTCACTCTTTAACATGTCCTAATTGTACCTAGTTTTCATTACAATCCCTTGTCTATATATAAGTTTCGATGCTACATTTCAGGTCCCTTCAGATGAAGCGGCCAATAGTTCTTGGTGAAGTCATCAAAGACCTCGATCTTTTGCACTTAGCCAATCCTAACTTCATCAAGTCTAAAACTACCGATTATGCAAAGAACTTTCTCATTTCACTTCTAACGAAAGTGCTAGAACACTAGTTTCTAATTCAACTTTAATTTATTCTTAGGTTCTATTTCTATTGATGCAAGCACTTCGTACAACAGATTAGAGCATATTCAGTTTCCTATTATAAAAAATATTTCTGCCATTTTTTCTTATCATATGTCTTCTATTACACCTCCTGGTGATATTTGTGCTAAGTCGCAACACACTAAGTTACCTCACGCATCTAGTACTATCTTTACTAAACACATTTATGATCTAATTCATGTGGACACTTGGGGTCCCGATAAGTCTCACACTCATGATGGGTTCAGGTATTTCCTCACTATAGTAGATGAATATAATAGAGGAACATGGACTTTTCCCCTTAGCACAAAGTCAAATGCATTCACTATTTTGAAATATTTTTTTGGCTAAGATCGAAGGACAATTCAATACAAAGGTGAAAGTTATTAGATCTGATAATGCATCAGAATTAGGAAGCAGTAATGAAAATTCTTGTATCCCAGGGATTCAATCACCAGACCTCTTGAAACGTGCATGGCTCTTTTATTTCAATCTAATCTTCCTATCGCATACTAGGCAGGATGCCTCTTAACAACTACTTTT
>DF360339.1:9387-44151 GCA_000787875.1 Solanum virginianum | reverse complement strand
ATCGCATACTAGGTAGGATGCCTCTTAACAACTACTTTTTTGATAAGTAGATTTCCTTCCAAGCTTCTTAAAATGAAAACTCCATTGCCTCTTACTCATATTTAAGGGTCTTTGGGTGCTTATGCTATGCATCTTCTCCTTCATTACATTGATCGAAGCTTGATCCAAGATTAATCAAATGTGTATTTTTGGGTTATCCTTATGAAAAAAAAGGATATGAATTACTAAATCTTGAAACCAGAAAATTTTCATCAGAATCATTTTTTTTCCCATTAACAATCAGATTCCTATATTTTCGGTTCCATATTCGATGCTTGAGTCTATCATATTGTGATCAATCATCATCTTCATCTACATAACCTTTTTTTCTCCCTCACATCACTCTCCTGTTTTCTCTTCCTCTAGCATAGTACATTCTGAAACATCTCCTAGAAGGTTAACTCTCCTGTGACTCATGTGCCCAAATATTTGGATGATAAAGTTTGCAATTCTATACTCTTAACAAATCTTACCCCTAGTTGTTTTGCCTCATTGGTTTCTCCCTTTTATTTTAATTAGTCTCTTTTGAACTCTAATTCCTACATTCATGAGCCTACCATATATTCCCAGAAGCTTTGCACCCAGGATAGCAGGAGGTAATGGCCAAGAAATTTAAAGCCTTGGAAGTAAACAAGACTTGGGATATCGAGTCACCAAAGGAGAAAAAAGCTTTGCCTTCAAAATGAGTTTATTGAGTTAAATATAATCAAGATGGATTAGTTGAATGATTTAAAGCCAGATTAGTTTTGAGAGGAGATAGACAAAAGGTAGGCACGAATTTCACATAAACTTATTCACCTGTTGTGAAGATGATTACTATTAGATGTTTATTAACAATGGCAGTTAAGAAAAATTGGGAAATTTCTCAATTAGACGTCAATAATGCTTTCTTGTATAATGATTTTCAAGAAGCGATACACCTGAAATTTCCACCTGGTATGCAGCCTCGTAGTCCTTTTCATGTTTGCAAATTAAAGAATCCCTATATGGGCATCGATAAGCTTCAAGATAGTGGTATGCCAGACTCACTGCAGCCCTTAATTTTATAGGTTATTCTCACTCTCTAAATGACTATTCCCTTTTCTTCAAGAAATCAGAAGATTGTATATCTATCCTAGTAGTTAGTATGGGATGATATTCTATTAACAGGTGATGTGTAACATCTCCTAATTCCTTCCTACCTGATATGGATGTAGATGTGTAGGAGATGCTGAGAAAAATCTGAGAAAAAGCTGCAGAAACATGTTTACCAGAGTCATTATGACTCGTAGAGAGATTTACGAGTCGTAAAAAAGGGTCTCGTAGGGAATTCTAGTAACTCTGAGTTTCAAGACCCTTCAGTCTATAAGAGGAGTTTACGACTCATAAAACCCTTTACAACTCGTAGAGAAGGGTTTTGTGACAAGTTTCAGTGAAGTACAATTTCGGATTCCCTATTTACGAAATAACATTTACGACTCATAGAATAGTTTACGACTCGTAGAATGTGGTTTCATGCCAATTTTCAGTAACTCAGATTTTCGGACTTCCAATCCATGAGAGGTGGTCTACGACTCGTATAATGCTCTACGAGTCGTAGATGGGTCTCGTAGACCCAAATGACAGTTTTAATGAGTCGTATTTTTTTCCATTCTAATTATTATTTAAATAAATCCCTAGTCATTTTGGGGATGGATAAGGTCTTAAAACAAACCCTAAGTACATTATTTCCCATTCTTCACACTTGGATTTTCTTGAGAGCAAGAGGAGAGGAGAAAGAGCTAGGGTTTTCAATCTAAGAACAAGGATTGATTGAGGTTCAATTGTTTCTTCAATTCCTAGGTATATAAGGCTTACCAAAATATGAAATTCCTTTCTTCACATGCTCCTTCAACATCTTGAGTCAAGATTTGAGAAAGAGTTGAGATTTTAGAAATTCTAATATCGTAAGTTTGAATCTTTGTTTTCATCATGAGGTCTTATTACACTACATGAGATAATTGTTATATTGCATGAGTATTGATATGAGATTTACATATGTATTTCATACTTGATAGCATGAACCCTAAATCATATGATTTTATGAAATTCCATTCATATCATTAAATATTTGAGTTGATGTAAATTGAGCATTTAGAGTTGAGTAATTTGAGCGTGATTGAGTATGAGGAGCATGTTGCATTAAGTCACATATATTACTATATATGAGTATTTTGGTTGCACTACCTGAGGAGTCATGTTGAGTAAGTCTAAATGGTCGTTTGAGTCTGAGTTGAATTTGATGATTTACATTGATTGAATGACTTGATGAATGATTGAGATGAGATACCCCAAAGGGGTTGAGTTTTAAGTTGATTGATGAGTTGAGCATATTTTTTTAGTCTTGGAAGGAGTATCAAGTACCGAGTGGGGAGTGAGTATATATCTACTTTAACCCATAAAACTACATTGCCAGCATAGGATAATCAGTACAACTTGTTCTTGTGACTCTAGTCCCGCAAGTGGACATTTTATTATGGATCCATGAGAGAGTTGATCGCCCTTTTTTGTGGCAAGTTAAGGGCGGGCATGGCCACGACGTCAAATTCTTTGTGCATCACCTTATTAAATGTGGTGGGATGAGGATGTCAATTAAGAGAAACTCCCAAAGCGACATTGAGTGAGCATGATGTTCTAAAATGAGTCTATTCCTACTGAGCTTACTTTTAACAGCATGATTTACTCTAAACTTGTATAAACTGAGTTGAGCATGAGTTGTTGAGTCGAGATAAGTGAGTTGAGCTTTACTTTCTTGAGTTATTTTACATACCAGTATATTCCATGTATTGACGTCCATTTGGGCTTGTATCTTTTCATTATGCAAATACAAGTGATAGAGGGCTTCAGCCCGTATCGTTGAGGTCCATGGATCAGTGCATTTCCAAAGTTGGTGAGCCTTCTTTATTTTCTAGAGGAGATCCCTTATCTTATAAGTTGACTTACTATATTTTTTTCTTTCCTTCTTTGATTTGGGGTGTTCATGGCCTGTCATGGCACCATCTAGACTTGTTGATTGAGGCTTCATAGATACTGAGTAGAGGATTATGGAGTATTTTGTATTCTAAACTTATTTATTGAATACTATGAGTAGTTGAGTTGCATTTTGCTTCATATAATACATTTCTATTTGAGTTATTCTTTCGCTGTTGAGTTGATTTGATGATGAGGCCAAGTGACAATTGAAATTAACACACTCAAATCTTTTCTTCATTTAAAATTTTAGCTAAAAGTTCTAGGAAAGGCTAATTATTTTTAGGTATGAAAATCCTCTGTCACCAGCTACTATGTCTCTATCCGCAGTTAAGTCCGCAGACCTCTGACAAAAAATTTGATTTGCTCCTCCTCTGTAGGTAGAATAGTAGTAGCATACCTAGAGAGCTCATATAATCTAGCCTCATAATTAGATACATTCATTGGTCCCTACTCTAACCTAGAAAACTAGTCATGAAGCCTATCTATGAGACTCCAAGGGACAAATCTGGCTAAGAAGGCATTAGAAAACTCTATCCATGAAACTAGTGTAGATTCTGTTGGTCTAGTATAAAAATATGCATTGCACCACTATCTGGCTACCCCATCTAACTGATAAGCTGTTATGACCCAAGCCGAAGGCCTAGACGTAACACAGTGAATGGAGAATAGAAAGGGACCCCAAGCAAGCATCTTAACATATCATTATACATCTTTGGTCGCAAAAACAATAAAATACAACAAGAGATAGTAAATAGGGGTAAATGGGGCTAAGGGACAGCTTTCAAATCATAGACATCAAGAGTCAAGAGAAATTCAAAGGCCCATAGCATTACACATAACATGTCCAACAACACCTCTAACCATAGAGCATACCGGGGGACAAGACAAGCAACCAGGCTCACCCTCATAGTCAAAATATACAATAAAGAAAGAGAGTCATAATACATATCATAAGAGCATAAACATTGTCCCCGAAATGGAGGACTCACTCACTAGCTTTAGAGAGATCATACTACATAGTGGGTAGAAGCAGTTAATTGTAGGTTATTTATGTCCTTGGAATGGAGTATGCGTTAATATGTTTGAATGTACTAAGTATGTAGGATGCAATGCAGCAAGAGATAGGCATTATAACCAAAATGCATAATAGTAGACAATAGATAACATGTTAACAATATGACATATATGATCAACGCTTAAGTAAAATATGCTTACATAGAATATAATACAAGGTGCAAGAAGAAACAAACATTATAAAACCCATAGGTTACCAAGGTACAAACCCCTTTGGCTGGTTGGCAGATAGTCGCATCCTACCACCCCTAGTGACCGAGGTACAAACTCCCCAACATGGTTATTAAAGTACAAACCCCTTTGATTGGTTGGTGGATAGTCGTACCCTACCACTCCTGATGATTGAGGTACTAACCTCTCGACCCGGTTATCAAGGGACTAGCCCTTTGATTGACTATCAAGGTACAAATCCCTCGATATGGTTATCCAGGCTCTTGTCCCCCCGAGTCAGGCATGGTCACATTCAAACACTATATATGAGAATATCAGACACATACGTTCCTTTCATCATCATATAGTCATTCAACTCATAAGACATGCATTGGACCTTCAATTCCTCCAAAATACATTAATCGGACATTTTATCAAACACTTAGAGTGTGTGGCGCTAGTGTAAAAACCATGAAATCCAAGAGTGTAATTATGCTAGAAAATTTAATGTAAAACTATAAATAGATACTTGGTAACACCCTCAAGTAACATATATCAAAACCCTTCATCAAATCTCATAATAGATCTTAGATTTATAGCTCAAAACATGTTAAAATAATCATAATTTCATGAAACCCCCACATAGTGTGCAATGAAATTCATAATAAGTAAGACCCATGTGTAAATCAACTTTAAATTATGCAATTTTAGGTAAAAGGAAGCTTGGGTAGTGTGTAGTGATGTTCATGATAAGTATGACTGATGAGTAACTCCACTTTAAATCATGCAAGTTTTGAGATAAAGGAAGCTTGGGTATCATGGGTGAAAGGAACCCATGAAAGAAACCCACATACCTTGACTTTGGAGAATCCTTGAAGAAGATTGGAGATGGAGACTTGAAGCTTGATTGAGAACCTTAAGATCCAGATGAGTTTTGGGATTTGAAATTTGGAGATGAAATATTGTCTAAGTGTTTAAGAGAGTATTTGGGAATGTCTTGAGTGATATGAGGGTGACATAAGGCTAATTATAGTTATTTTCATTCATGGGAACACTTATGTCGAAGATCTAAAAGCCTTGGACCGACTCAAGCAAAACTGGCGCAATATTACACTGTGGCGCGCCGTTGGCGGGTCATGCCGGGGGCGCGAGATCGCTCACTGGAAATTGTATTTTTGCGATTTTTAAATTTTGTTATGGTTGCTCTTAAATTGGGGTTAGACCTATTTCCCACTTAATTTGACCCCCTGAATAAGAATATGAATTCAGATTTTTGATATCGTGCATGGATTTTGGGATATATGGAAATTATGATTCTGGGCACTTCACATTTTTGGGCTCTTTTTGGGGTCGTTTCAATATCTCCCCCTTGGGAACATTTGTCCTTGAATGTCAAATAAACTTATATGAGAAGAGTAATCATGAAGAAATTAGCCTCAACAAGAATGCAACAATGTACTTATAACATCATTTTCAAAATTTCAACATAAGTGTAAAATCACTATGAACTTTGTCAATGTTAACATGAATGCATGCAATTGACTTAGGGGCTGGAACATGAGACATGAAATTATATAGAAGACTTAGAATTGGTACCTTAGGCTTGAGTGGGATGGAAGTGATAGGGATATTATTTTTGCATGTCCTCTTTGTCCTCCCATGTATCACTTTCGACTTGTTGATTCCTTCAAAGGACCTTAACGGAAGCAATATCCTTGTTCCTCAACCTCTTCACTTTTCTATCCAAGATCTCTACTGGAACCTCTTCATATGTCAGGTTATCTTCAACTACCCCCACAACATTAAGAGGCACAATAGGTTTGGGATCACTCACATACTTTCTTAACATAGACACATGAAAGACTGGATGAACCAATTCCATTTCACTAGGCAAATCCAACTTGTAGGCCACCTTACTGATCTAGAGCTCAACTTTCCCTTCTTACCATAACACCTCAACATAGACACATGAAAGACCAGATGAACCAATTCCATTTCACTAGGCAAATCTAACTCATAGGCCACCTTACCAATCCTCCTCATAACCCTATAAGGACCCATATATCTAGGGCTTAACTTTCCCTTCTTACCAAAATGAACCACATCCTTCATGGGTGACACCTTCAAATAGACCCAATCACCAACCTTAACCTGAATCTCCCTCCTTCTCACATTGGCATAAGGCTTTTGGCGACTTTGGGCTGTTTTCAACCTTTCTATAATCATCCTTACCTTATCCATAGCAACCATAACCAGATTCGGACACAACAAAGCCACATCTCTAATCTCAAACCACCTAACTGGTGATGTACAATGTCTACCATAGAGAGTCTTAAAAGGGGTCATTCTGATGCTAAAATGATAGCTATTGTTATTGGAAAACTCAATCAATGGAAGAGGATCATCCCAACTACCCTTAAGCTCCAATAGACAAGCCCTAAGCATATCCTCAAGTGTTTGGATAGCTCTTTCGGCTTGGCTATCCATTTGAGGGTGAAAGGTCATATTAAGCTTTACCTTAGTTCTAAGAACTCTTTGGAAGGACCTCCAAAAGTGTGAAGTAAATTGTGCACCACAATCCAATATGATGGACAAAGGAACCCCATGCAACCTCACCAAGTCATGAATGTACAACCTAGCATAATCTTCAGCCTTATATGTAGTCTCAATGGGTAAAAGGTGAGCCGATTTCACCATCCTATCAACCACAACCCAAATAGAATCAAAACCCTTTCTAGTTTTGGGCAACCCAACCACAAAATCCATATTAATCTCTTCCCACTTTCAAGTAAGAATCTCTATGCCTTGGGTTAGGTGACCCGACCTTTGATGTTCGGCTTTGACTTGTTGGCAACTATGGAAATCGGATACAAATTTGGCAATGTCCCTCTTTATGCCTCCCCACCAATATACCTCTCTCAAATCCCTATACTTCTTATTAGACCTGGGGTTAATAGAGTAAGAAGAACTATGAGCCTCTTTAAGAATCGTTTCCTTCAAGCCATCAACACAAGGCTCATACAACCTACCTTGGTATCTAAGGGCACCATCTCCCCCTTGGGAGAAAACCTCCACCTTGCCCCCTTTCACCAAGGCCTTCAATTCTAAAAAGGAGGGATCAAGATCCTGCTTAGCTTTCACCTTCTCAATCAATAAAGATTTAGAACCATCAACAACAGCAACACCACTATTATCAACCTCTTCCAACCTAACTCCCAATCTAGCCAACTAATGGACCTCCCTAGCCACTCCTTTGCAACTATCATCAGCATGAGCTAGGCTACCCATAGACACCCTACTAAAAGCATCCACCATAACATTAGCCTTACCGAGATGATAATGTACACTCATAGCATAATCCTTAAGAAGTTCTAACCACCTTTTTTGCCTCAAGTTGGGATCTTTTTGAGTGAAGACATATTGGAGGCTTTTATGATTGGAGAACACATCATCATGCACCTTATCCAAATAGTGACGCTAAATTTTCAAAGCAAAGACCATGGCTACTAACTTAAGATCATGGGTAGGATAATTCTTTGCATCAACATAACCCAAATCAGCCCTTGAAGCATCATAATACATAACAAATCCTTCTAGCCCTTCCAGTAGTGACAATATAGGAGCGAACACACGCTTATTTCAATCTTTGGAAGCTCTTTTCACACTCATCAAACCACACAAGTTTGGCTTTCTTTTGAGTCAACTTAGTCATTGGAGAAGCAATAGAAGAGAACCTATCACAAACCTCCGATAGTAACCCGCTAAGCCCATAAAGCTTGTAATATCTTACGGGGTCAATAGTCTAGGCCCATTCCTAATCACATCCATCTTTTTAGGATCTACCTTAACACCATCCCCCTACTCCACATAACCTAGGAAGGAAGCATCTTTCAACAAAAATTAATACTTCTCATATTTAGCATACAATTTCTGTTCCCTCAATATTTGTAACACTACCCTCAAATTGTCCACATGCTCCTCCTCACTATGAGAATAGATCAAAATATCATCAATGAAGACCACAACAACCGAATCAAGGTAGGGTTTGAAGACTCTATTTATAAGGTCCACGAAGATAGCCAGTGCATTGGTCAACCCAAAGGACATCACAATAAACTCAAAATGCCCACACCTAGTCCAGAAGGTCATCTTGGGAATATCACACTCCCTCACTTTAAACTTGATAATACCTGGACCGAAGATCAATCTTAGAGAAGTGGCTAGCCCCTTGCAATTGGTCAAACAAATCATCAATTCTGGAAGAGGATACCTATTCTTGATGGTGACCCTATTAAGTTGCCATAGTCAATACACATTCTAAGAGACCCATCCTTCTTCTGCACAAACAACACCAGTGCACCCCAAGGTGGTTGGCTAGGCCTAATAAAACCCTTCTCTAACAAGTCCCTCAATTGATCCTTCAACTTCTTTAACTCTGCTGGGGCTATGCAATAAGGGGGAATAGAAATGGGTTGAGTATCAGGGAGGAGGTCTATGCCAAAATCTATTTCCCTTTCGAGAGGAACACC
Organism: Solanum virginianum; assembly: GCA_000787875.1. NCBI lineage: Eukaryota > Viridiplantae > Streptophyta > Magnoliopsida > Solanales > Solanaceae > Solanum > Solanum virginianum. The sequence goes on along the minus strand of DF360339.1, from coordinate 35,368 downwards.
AGGAAGGTCATTTGGAAAAACATCAAGAAACTCACTTACCACCGGAATCAACTCTATGGGAAAGACTTTAGACTCCACATCCCTAACCTTCACAAGAGGATAAAGACACCTCTTAGAGATCAACTTATGGGATTTAATGTATGAGATGAACCTACCCTTGACCACCACATCATGACTCTTCCACTCAAGGACGAGTTCATTTAGGAATTGGAATTTGACCCTACGAGTTCTACAATCAATAGAGGAATAGTATACATGCAACCAATCCATCCTAACAATGACATCAAAATCAACTATATCCAACTCAACAAGATCATAAGGCAATATTTTATGCAAGATGCAAATGGGACAATTTCTATAGACCTTTCTAGCAACAATAGATGCACCAATAGGAGTAGATACCTCATGTGACTCACACAACAATTTGGGCTCAACATGAATCTTTTTGGCAACAAAAGGGGTAACAAAAAAAAGAGTAGCACCCAGATCAATCAATGCATACACATCAAAATTAAAGACTATTAACATACAAGTAAAGATGTTAGGTACCTCATCAACCCTTTGCCTCCCATGTAAAGCATAAAACTGATTGTGCCTTGAGGCACCACCTTGTTGACTACCCCTTCCCAAAGGAACCATATTTGCACCTTGTGGATGGACCTCCTCACCCTTGTTGCGGTTATAAGGACATTCATCCTTTTTGTAACCAACTTCTCCACACCTATAACATGCATTGGTGTCTCTTCAACATGGGCCCCCATGGCCCTTATCACATCTTGGACACATATTATTAAGGATCACACCACCAACACCTTGGGCTCTTGGGAAGTCATTGGCAAATCCTATATTAGAAGCATGAGAAGACCTTTTGCCTTAATGGAACCAGCCATCCTATCGACTTTGGAACCTACCCTCAAAGCGAGCCCTCTTAGCCTCATTACCCCTTCTTTTCCTCAACTTCGCCTCCTCCATTTTTTGGTATAAGCAATCAAATGGGACAAATCCATGTCACTAATCAATATAGCAGATCGGTATTCCTCACTCACCAAATTAAAAAGACCCATCACAAATTTATTCATTCTAGACCTTGGGTGTCACGACCCAAGCCGAAGGTCTAGACGTGATCGGCGAATGAGAAACCCGAAAAAACCCCAAATAAGCCTCTTAATTTGTCATTACACATCCTTGGTCGCGAAAGCATATAAAAGACATGTAGAAAAGAATGGGGCATGAGGGCTAAAGGAAAGCTTTGCAACACATCATCATCAAGCCACAAACTCTGCCTTCTTTTTCGAAGCAAAGAATGGGGCATGAGGGCTAAAGGAAAGCTTTGCAACACATCATCATCAAAAGACAAGGAATCATAGCTCATATCATAAATACATAACTTGTCTAACAAACACCTCTGCATACATAGATAGAGCAAGGGCCAAGACAAAGTAATTGGGCTCACCCTCATAGTCAAATAGAATATAAGATAGTGTCTCAATACACAGATAAGTGGAAAACATAAACCAAAGTCCCCGAAATAGAGGACTCACCAATAAGCTTGGAATAGCACCTTCTAACCACGTAGAGGAGAAGGATGATCAATTTAGGCATCGGTTCCTACATCAAGATATCATGTAGGCAAGAGTATGCGTTAGTACATTTGAATGTAATAAGTATGTGGGGTGTAGTGCAATAATAGATAGACATCATACTCAAAATGCATACATCAAAAAAGAGGCATAGTATAACAGTATGGCATGTATGATCAATGCATAAGTAAAACATGCTTAAGTAACTCATGCTCATATAAGATATCATTAGTGAAGAATCGACCAACTAGATTTCTAAATTATAACCCCTTGGTCGATTGATGATGATCTCACCCACATCACCCTGGTGGTATGGTACAAACCCCTCACATGGTTGATTATAGTCTTACCTTATCACCCTGGTGGCAAAGTACAAACCCCTCATATGGTTTGATGAGTAAAACCCCCACCTCAATTTATGATGATCTTACCCCATCACCCTGGTGGTATGGTATAAACCTCTCACATGGTTGATAGGTACAAACCCCCTCCTCGGTTGTCCAGTCTCTAGTCCCTCGGATTGGACATAGTCTAATGCAACACTTTATATAGAGTATATTATGTGCATAAGCTCATTTCAGCATTATAATATCATTCATATTATATCTCATGCTTTGGTCCTTCATTTCAACAAGAAATCCTAGCTGGATATTTTATCAAACACTTGACCATACTTTTATGAACTAAAATCATTGTGCAGTAAATTTCTCAATATACAAGGCTTATATGTAAAATCAACTTTAAATCATGCAATATTAGTAAAAAGGAGGCTTAGGTACCATGGGTGAAAGGTCCCAATGGCTCAACACCACATAACTTAGCTTTAGAGAAGTTCTTGGTGAAGATTGATAATGGAAACTTGAAGCTTGAAGTGAATCCTTAGCTTTGGATAAAGGTTTTGGGTCTTGAATTTGGGAGTAAAAATGGCTAAGTATTTTGGGAAGTAATGGGAAATGTTTAGGATAATATAAGGGTAAATTTGACTAAGTATAGATAAAAACACATTTGTGAAACTTGGGCCCAACACTTAGAATGTTTTGGGCCGCACAAGAAAATAACTGCAGGCAAATACACATCTCCTCATCGCAGAGAGGACACAAAGAAGAATTTTTACTAAAACATGCCCAAGGCACGTCGCAGAGACATCACAAAAAGCTCTCTAGAATTCGTCATTTAAATATTTATAATTGCTATTTTTTTGCTCTTAAATCGAGGTTAGACCCTTTTTCACCTAATTTTGACCCCCTGATTACAAATATGAAGTTGGATTTTTGAAATAATATATGGATTTTTTAATATATGGAAATTAAAATTTTGGACATTTTGAGGCATATTTTTTGGGCACTTCTTGGGGTCGATTCCTTGGGTCGGCCACCAAGTGGGGAGCATATTTAGAGATTTGATTGAACTTAAAGGCATACTCCATCACACTCATAGATCCTTGTCTCAAATTGATAAAATCCACTAATTTGGATTCCCTAAGCTCAAAAGGGAAGAACCGATTAAGAAAAGCCATCTTGAACTCCTCCCAAAACACCATATTATTGATTCCCTTATCCTCCTTCCATTGATTAAACCATATTTGTGCCACCCCCTTGAGTTGGTAAGCCACAAACTCTGCCTTCTTTTTCGATCAAACACCCATAATAGCTAAAACCTTATAGACCTCATTAATGAACTCTTGAGGGTACTCATCCATCTTTGACTCATAAAATTTTGGGGGATTCATCCTCATGAAGTCTCTCACCCGAGATGTCAGTGTAGGAGCATGAGTGGTTTGGGCCCCTTGATTGGCTTGATTAGCCATAACTTGTGCAAGCAAAGTGAGAGCATCCCGGAGCTCACTATGAGCTAATTGTTCCTCGGGAGTGTGGGCTCTTCTTCCTCTTGTGTAAGCCATGATCTAGCATAGCAAAGAACAATCATTATGGGGGAAAATATTATCTTACCTTCTATAGAATGACATAGAGTAAGAATAAGGGAATATTTCCTAAAATACCTCGTAGCTCCTTGCTCATAGTTGTGGTGCACAACACAACCATGAACAAGACTCTAATCGACTTGGTGTGTTAGACGTCGAGGATCTAACAACCTAATGCTCTGATACCAAGTTTGTCACAACCCAACCCTAGGGCCTAGATGTGATACAGTACATGGGGAAACCTAAGAAACCCCAAGAAAGCCTTTTAATATATCATTATATATCCTTGGTCGCAGAAGCAATAAAATACAATAAAAAATAGTAATTAGGGATAAGCGAGGCTAAGGGACAGCTTTCATATCCAAAACATCAAGAGTTAAGAGAGAGACAAAGCTCTTAACATTATACATAACATATCCAACAACAACTCTAACCATAGAACTTAGCGGGGGCCAAGACAAACAATCGGGCTCACCCTCATTGTCAAAATATACAATAAAGAGAGAGTCATAATACATATCATAAGAGCATAAACTTTATCCCCCAAATGGAGGACTCACCAACTAGCTTTAGAGAGATCATACTAGCCAGATGGAGGAGGATGATCAATGAGGCTCCGGTTCCTACATGGTAACATCATGTAGGCATAAAGTATGCATTAGTACGTTTGAATGTACTGAGTATGTAGGATGCAATTCAACAAGTGGTGGGTATCATAACCAAAATACATAATAGTAGGCAATAGATGATATATTAGCAATTTGGCATGTGTGATCAATGCTTAAGTAAAACATGCTTACATAGAATATAATACAAGGTGTAAGAAGAGATCGACATTATAAAATCTATAGGTTACCATGGTACAAACCCCTTTGGTTGGTTGGCTAATTGTCTCACCCCACCACTCTTGGTGAACGAGTTACAAATTCCCTGACATAGTTATCAAGGTACGAACCCCTTGGTTGGTAGGTGGATAGTCACACCTTAGAAACGATCCCAAAAAGTGCTCGAAAATGTGCCTCGGAATGCCTGAAATTTTAAGTTTCATATTTCTAAAAATCTGCTTGTTATTTCAAAAATTCAACTTCATATTCCTTTTTAGAGGTTCAAAATTAGGGGGAAAAGGGTCTAACCTTGATTTTAGAGCAACCGTATCAAAATTCAAAAATCCCATGGTGCAATTTCCAGTGAGGTTTTCGCGTCGCCTACATGATGCACCACTGCCTATTTTGGGGACTATTTTTTTTAGTTTGATCCAAGATTTCTAAGTCCAAGACTTCTAAGTCTTGGGCCTAAGTGTTCTCAAATGTGTTTTTACCCATACTTAGTCTTATTTCACCATCATATTACCCAAAACATTTCCCAAAACTAACTCAAACACTTAGCTATATTTTCACTCCCAAAATTCAAGTCCCAAACCCTCATCCTAAGCTAAAGTTCTCACTAAACATTCCCCAATACTCACTAAAACACTTGGCCATATTTTCACTCCCCAAACTCAAGTCCCAAACCCACATCCCAAGCTAAGGTTCTCCTTTAAGGTTCTTCTTCAAGCTTCAAGTCTTCATCTCCAATCTTCACCAAGTTCATCTCTAACCTAAGGTATGTGGGTTTCTTTCATGGGTTCCTTCTACCCATGATACTCAAGCTCTCTTTACTCAAAAATTGTATGATTTAAGGTTGATTTATTCATGGGTCTTATCTATTATGAAAATCATTACACACTATGTAAAAGCTATGTAAAGTTGTGATTATTTGGCTATGTTTCGAGCTATAAATCTTGGAGATATTGTAAGACTTGGTAAGGGGTTTTGATGTATATTGCTTGAGGGTGTTGTAAGGTATTGATTTATAGTTTTACAATGAATTTTCTTACATGATTTCATTATGATATACTCTATATAAAGTGTTGCATTAGACCATACCCAATCCGGGGGGGACAAGAGCCTGGGTAACCAAGGTAGGGGTTTGTAATCATCAACCTTGTGAGGGGTTTGAACTTCACCACTATGGTGATAAGGTATGATTATCATCAACCATGTGAGGGATTTGTACTACACAGCCAGGGTGATGAGGTGAATCCATTATCAACCACCAAGGGGTTTGTACCTTTAAAAGCTAGCTTGGTCTCTCCTACATATATGATACTCTATATGAGCATGAGTTATTTAAGCATGTTTTACTTATACATTGATCATACATGCCATATTGTAATATGATGTCTATTACCTATTATTATGCATTTTGATTATGATGTCCATCTCTTGTTGCATTGAATCCTACATACTTAGTATATTCAAACGTACTAATGCATACTCTATGCCTACATGATATCACCAGGTAGGAAACCAGTGCCCAAGTTAATCATCCTCTTCCTCCACATGGCTAGTTCGATACTACTCAAGCTAGTTAGTGAGTCCACTATTTCAGGGACCTTAGTCTATGTTGCTCTTACTATGTATTGAGACATTCTTCCTTATGTTCTATTTTGACTATGAGGGTGATCCCGATTGCTTTGTCTTGGCCCCCACTCTTATCTATGTATTAGAGGTATTTTTTGGACATGCTATATATCTATGATATGAGCTGGACTCTTTCCTTTTGATATTGATGTTAAGTAAACTTTTCTTTTAGTCCCACTGCCCATATTCTTAGTCTTTTATGTTATTTTTATGCTTCCGCGACCAATGATATAACATGACAAGTTAAGAGGCCTGATTGGGTTCCTTCGGGTTCTCCATTCACTGTGTCACATCTAGGCCCTAGGCTTAGGTCGTGATAAATTTTTTATCAAAGCACTAGGTTGATAAATTCTCAGAGTCCCATACTCCACGTCGATTACAATCCCATTCATGGTTGTGAAGCATGCCATGACTATGAATAGGAGGCTATAAGACGTCTTAGGAAATGTTTCCCTTCTTCATATCTAAGTTACGCTACAAATTTATGGTAAGTTTTTACCCCTAATGATTGTTCTTTGCTACACTAGATCATGCCAAACACTTGAAGAAGAAGGGCCCAAACTCCCGAGGAGCAGGAACTTCTTAAAGACTATGATATGAGTGTGCACTATCATCTAGGTAAGGCAAATGTGGTGGTCGAATGTTTTGAGTTGGGTGTCTATGGGTAGCTTAGCCCATGTTGATGGTGATAGGGAGATGGCTAGGGAATCAAAGGGCCTATGCCCTTCATGCTACAACCCCCGGGAGCTAAGGTAAAAAACTTTATGAGGATGAATCCTCCGGTATTCTATGGGTCAAAGATGGATGAGGATCCACAAAAGTTCATTAATGAGGTCTACAAATCTTGAATATATGGGTATTGGGCCAAATGAAAAGGCGGAGTTGGCGGCATGCCAACTAAAAAGGTAGCCCAAATATGATATGATCAATGAAAGGGTGAGAAGGAAATTGGTAATGTGGTGCTTTTGGAAGAGTTCAAATTGGCTTTCCTTAATTGGTTTTTCCCTCTTGAGCTTAGGGAAGCTAAGATGGTAGAGTTCATGAACTTGAAACAAGGTGCTATGAGTGTGAGGGAGTATGCCCTCAAGTTTAATCAACTTTCAAAGTATGCTCCTAATGAACCCACAGGGTCAAGTTTTAATTTCCTAATGAACCCATCCTTGAGTGGGAAAGTTAAGATTTGGTGGTTAAGGGTAGATTCATTTCATGCATTAAGCCCTGTAAGTTGATTTCTAAGGGGTATCTTTATCATCTTTTGAGGGTTAAAGATGTGGAGTCCAAAGTCCCTTCCATTGAGTCGATTCCGATTGTAAATGAGTTTCTTGATATCTTCCCAAATGACCTTCCCGGTGTTCCTCTCAAAAGGGAGATAGATATTGGCATAGATCTCCTTCTGGATACTCAACCTATCTCTATTCCCCTTTACCATTTGGCCTTGGCGGAGTTGAAGGAGTTAAAGGAACAATTGAAAGATTTGTTGGAGAAGGGATTTATTAGACTTAATCAATCACCTTGGGGTGCTCTGGTGTTGTTTGTGAAAAAGAAGGATAGGTCACTTAGAATGTGCCCATCTTCATGGACCTAATGAATAGGGTCTTCAAACCATACCTTGATTCCTTGGTTGTGGTCTTCATTGATGATATATTGATTTATTCACATAGTAGGGAGGAGCATATAGGTCATTTGAGGGTGGTATTGCAAAGATTGAGGGAGGAGAAATTGTATGCTAAACATGATAAGTGTGAATTTTGGTTGAAGGAGTTTGCATTTTTGGGTCATGTGGTGTCGGTGGATGGTATAAAAGTGGATCCTAAGAAAACTGATGTGATTAGAAATTGGCCTAGACCATTGACCCCGTCGGATATTAGGAGCTTCTTGGGCCTAGCGGGTTATTATAGAAGGTTTGTAAATGGGCTCTCCTCCATTGCTTTCCTTATGACAAAATTGATACAAAAGAAGGTTAAGTTTGTGTAGACCGATGAATGTGAGAAGAGCTTCCAAACATTGAAAGACAAGCTTGTGTCCACTCTTATATTATCACTACCGGATGGGCTTGAGATTTTTTGTGTATTGTGATGCATCTAGAGTTGGGTTAGGTTATGTGCTCATGCAAAATGATAAGGTCATAGCCTATGCCTCTAGGCAACTCAAGGTGCATGAAAGGAACTACCTTCCCCATGATCTAGAATTAGCCACCATTGTGTTTTAATTAATGATTTGGCGTCCTTAGCCCATGTTGATGGTGATAGGGAGATGGCTAGGGAGGTGCATCAATTAGCTAGATTGGGAGTTAGGTTGGAAGAGGTTGGTGACGATGGTGTTGTGGTTGTTGATTGGTCTAAGTCTTCTTTGGTTGATGAGGTGATAGCAAAACAAGATCTTGACTCCTCTTTGCTTGAATTGAAGACCTTGGTAAAAGAAGGCAAAGTAGAGGTTTTCTCCCAAGGGGCAGATGGTGCACTTAGGTACCAAGGTAGGTTGCGTGTGCCTTATGTTGATGGCTTGAGGGAGAAAATTCTTGATGAGGCCCACAATTCTTCTTATTCTATCCACCCTGGTTCCACCAAAATATACAAAGATATGAGAGATGTGTATTGGTGGGGAGGCATGAAGAGGGACATTGCCAAGTTCATTTTTAGTTGCCATAGTTGTCAACAAGTCAAAGCCGAACATCAAAGGCCGGGTGCCCTAACCCAAGACATAGAGATCCCCACTTGGAAGTGCGACGTGATTAATATGGATTTTTTGATTGGATTGCCCAAGACTAGAAAAGATTTTGATTCCATTTGGGTGGTGGTTGATAGGATGATGAAATCAGCTCACTTTCTACCGGTTAAGACAACATATGGGGCTAAAGAGTATACAAGGTTGTATATCCATGAGTTAGTGGGGTTACATAGGTTCCTTTTTCCATCATATCGAATCGTGGTTCAAAATTCACTTTACACTTTTGGAGGTCTTTTCAAAGGGATCTTGGTATAAAAGTTCACCTTTGTACAACCTTTCAGACCCAAACGGATGGCCAAGCCGAAAGAACCATTTAAACACTTGAGGATATGTTAAGGTCTTGTGTATTGGAGTTGAGGGATAGTTGGGATGACCATTTTCCTTTGATTGAGTTCGCCTACAACAATAGCTTTCACTCTAGCATCGGTCTGGCTCTTTTTTAGGCTATTTATGGGAGACGTTGTAGATCGCCGGTTGGTTGGTTTGAGGTTGGAAAGGTGGCTTTATTGGGGCTGAATCTAGTCATGGAGGCTCTTGAGAAAGTAAGGATGATTAGGGAAAGTTTAAAGATGGTCCAAAGGTGTCAAAAATCCTATGCTGACGTGAGAAGAAGACCGGAGGCTCTTGAGAAGGTTAGAATGATTAGGGAAAGGTTGAAAACAGCCCAAAGGTGTCAAAAATCCTATGCTGACGTGAGAAGAAGAGACCTTGAATTCAAAGTAGGTGATTGGGTTTATTTGAAAGTTTCTCCAATGAAAGGTCTGGTCCACTTTTGTAAAAAAAAGGAAAGTTGGGTCCAAGATATGTTGGCCCTTATGAGGTCATGAAAAGGGTTGTCAAGGTAGCTTATGAATTGAAGTTTCCTAGTGAAATGAATTTGGTTTATCCAGTGTTTTATGTCTCTGTGTTGAGGAAATATGTTGGTGATCCTAATGCTATTGTGCCTCATGATGTTGTGGGTATTGTTGAGGATAACTAACATATGAGGAGGTTCCGATTCAGATTTTGGATAGGCAAGTAAAGAGATTGAGGAACAAGGAGGTGGCATCCGTTAAGGTCCTTTTGGAGAAACTAACAAATCGAAAGTGCTACTTGGGAGGCCAAAGTGGACATGCAAAAGCATTATCCTTATCTATTACACTCCACTCAAGCCTAAGGTACCAATTCTATGTTCCTTGTGTGATTTCAAGTCTTGTATTTCAGCCCTTATGTCATTTATATGCATACATGTTTAAGTTGGCAAGTTTATGATAAGTTTACACTTATGTTGAGATTTTAAAAATGGTGTTTTAAATGTAATGCTGCATTTTAGTTGGGGCTGGTTTGTTTAGGAATATTCTTGTCTTGTACGTCTCTTTTAAAGTGGGGGACGAATGTTCACAATGGGGAGATATTGAAACAATCCCAAAAAGTGCCCCAAAATATGCCTCGGAATGCCCAAAATTTTAAGTTTCATATATCTCAAAATCCATTTGTTATTTCAAAAATTCGACTTTATATTCTTGTTCAGGGGTCAAAATTAGGGTGGAAAGGGTCTAATCCCAATTTTAGAGAAATTGTATCAAAATTCGAAAATCCCATGATCCAATTTCTAGTGAGGTTTTCATGTCTCCTCCGCAATGCACCTCTACCTATTTTGGGGACTATTTTTTTTAGAATTCATGGACCTAAGTGTTCCCAAATGTGTTTTACCCATACTTAGCCTTATTTCACCGTCCTATTACCCAAAACATTTTCCAAAACTCACTCAAACACTTCGCCATTTTTTCACTCCAAAAATTCAAGTCCCAAACCCTTATCCTAAGCTAAGTTCTCCTTCAAGGTTCTACTTCAAGCTTCAAGTCTCCATCTCCTATCTTCACCAAGTTCATCTCTAAGTTAGTATATGGGTTTCTATCATGGGTTCCTTCCACCCATGATACCCAAGCTCTCTTTACTCAAAAATTGCATGATTTAAGGTTGATTTATTCATGGATCTTATCTATTATGAAAATCACTGCATACATGATTTCATCTCTATATTTCATGGTTTTATACTAGCATTACACACCCTCTAAGTGTTTGATAAAATGTCCAGATGTGGTTTCTTAAGGAGTTGAAGGTCCAAAACATGAGATATGACATAATTGACTATATGATGATAAAATAAGATTATGTATATAATATACTCTATATAAAGTGTTGCATTAGACTATACCCGATTCGGGGGGATAAGAGCCCGGGTAACCAAGGTGGGGGTTTGTACTCATCAACCTTGTGAGGGGTTTGAACTTCGCCACTATGGTGATAAGATATGATTATCATGAACCATGTGAGGGGTCTGAACTTCGCCACTATGGTGATAAGATATGATTATCATCAACCACCAAGGGGTTTGTACCTTGAAAAGCTAGCTTGGTCTCTTCTACACATATGATACCCTATATGAGCATGAGTCACTTAAGTGTGTTTTACTTTTGCATTGATCATACATGTCATATTGTAATATGATGTCTATGCCTATTGTTATGCATTTTGATTATGATGTCCATCTCTTGTTGCCTTGCATGCTACATACTTAGTACATTCAAACGTACTAACGCATACTCTATGCCTATATGATGTCACAATATAGGAATCGGTGCCCAAGTTGATCATCCTTCTCTTTCACGTGGCTAGTTCTACACTACTCAAGCTAGTTGGTGAGTCCTCCACTTTGGGGACCTTAGTCTATGTTGCACTTACTATGTATTGAGACATTCTTCCTTATATTCTATTTTGACTATGAGGGTGAGCCCGGTTGCTTTGTCTTGGCCCCCGCTCTTATCTATGTATTAGAGGTGTTTGTTGGACATGCTTTATATCTATGATGCGATCTTGACTCTTGCCTCTTGATTATGGTTTTGAGCAAGCTTTTCCCTTAGTCCCGTTGCCCCTATTCTTACTCTTTTATGTTGTTTATATGCTTTTGCTACCAATGATGTGAAATGACAAGTTAAGAGGCTTGATTAGGTTCCTCCAGGTTCTCCATTCGTCATGTCACATATAGGCCCTAGGCTTCGATCGTGACACCCTACCACCCCTTGTGATTGAGGTACTAACCCCTCAATCCTGTTATCAAGGCGCTAACCCTTTGATTGACTATCAAGGTACAAACCCCTCGACATGGTTACCCAAGCTCTTGTCCCCCTGAGTCGGGCACCCCTTTATTAACATCAAGATACAAACCCCTCGACATGGTTACCCGGGCTCTTAACTCCCTGAGCAAGGTATGGTTACATTCCTACACTATATAGGATAATATCATATACATACATTTCTTTCATTATCATAAAGTCATTCAACTCATAAGATATGCATTGGACCTTCAATTCCTCCAAAGTACATTAACCGGACATTTTATCAAACACTTCGCGGGTGTGTAGTGCTATTGTAAAACCATGCAATTTAAGACTATAATCATGCTAGAAAATTTAATGTAAATCCATCAATAGATACTTGGTAACACTCTCAAGCAATATACATCAAAAATCTTCATCAAATCTCAAAATAAATCTTAGATTCATAGCTCAAAACATGCTAAAACAATCATAATTTTGTGAAACCCCAGAAAGGAACCCATGAAATAAACCCACATACCTTGACTTTGGAGAATCCTTGAAGAAGATTAGAGATGGAGACTTGAAGCTTGATTGAGAACCTTAAGATTAAGTTGAGTTTTGGGACTTGAAATTTGGAGATGAAATATTGTCTAACTGTTTGAGAGAGTATTTTTGAAATGTCTTGAATAATATGATGGTGAAAGAAGGCTAACTATAGGTACTTTAACACATGGGAACACTTATTCCCAAGACATAAAAGCCTTGGACTGACTCAACAAAACTGGGCAAAAATAACATTGTGGCACGCCCTTGGCGCGTCGCTCCAGGGGCGCGGATCGCTACTAGAAATCGCATTTTTGTGATTTTTATATTTTCCTATGGTTGCTCTTATATCAGGGTTAGACCTATTCCCCACTTAATTTGACCCTTTGGACAAGAATATGAAGTTAAATTTTCAATATCGCGCATGGATTTTGAGATATATAAAAATTACAATTCCGAGCACTTTCGAGGCACATTTTCAGGCACTTTTTGGGGTCATTTCAAGATGAGTGGGTCAAGCTTTACTTTTTTTTGAGCTATTTTACATACTAGTATATTCAATGTACTGACGTCCATTTCTGCCTGCATCATTTTATGATCCAGATTCAGGTGATACAGGACTTCAACTCGTGCATCGTTGAGGTCCAGATCAGTAACTTCCAGCATTGGTGAGCCCTTTTTGCCATCCGAAGGCGCTATTTTATTTTATGAGTTGATTTGATACCTTTTCTTTCTTTGATTAAGGTGTTCATGGCCTACCATGAAACCACCTAGTCTTGTTGAGTAGAGGCTTCATACACACTGAACAGAGGATTGTGGAGTATTTTGTATTCTAAACTTATTTACTGAATACTATGAATAGTTAAGTTGCATTTTGTTTCATATAAAGCCTTTCTATTTGAGTTATTCCTCCGCTATTGAGTTGATGTGATGATGAGGCTAAGTAGTTCTCTTGGGGAATCAAAAATGATTCTTCAAGTGTCGGCCATGGCAAGGGTACCCTCCCGAGGTGTGACAGGTATGCTATGTATACAAAAATATGTATTACACAAATGCAATTAGATGAAGAAGGGTTGAAAGAAAACCCTTAGGTTGGTAATTTTGAACTTGCTGCCTGGATGTTATTTTGGGTAAGATTGAATTGCCAACAGATGTTTATTAGCTAAATACTAGTTTTATCACCCACTCTATTGTAGATAAATATTTTGAAAGAAAAGAGGTTACTTCAATGTAATAAGAAGGTCGTACAACAAGGTATGTGAGGCTATCCAATTTCATATTCTTTGGCATGAAATCTATCACTTGTGTCACTATCAACCGATGAGCTCCTCAAGTGCTATTCCAATAGTAGCAGTATTGTTTATTAGTAAATCTGTAGCTTACTCTTCCAAGCACTAGCATGATGAGTTTACTTTCATTTTTGAAGCCAATTATGTCATTACACTTGTCACAACCCAGACCTAGGGCCTAGACATGACATGGAAAATGGGGAACCCGGAGAGACCCCAAACAAGCCTCTCAACAAATCATACACACATCCTTAGTCGCGGAAACAAATAAACAACAAGTGAGTAAAATAGGGATAAATAGGTCTAAGGGAATTCTTTGATATCATAAATGACAAGGAGTCAAGCTCATAGCATAGATACATCATAATATTCCAACAACACCTCTAAACTTGGAATGGAGCGGGGGTCAAGACACTTTTTGGGCTCACCCTCATAATATCAGACATCAACATAAAGAAGTTTTTGAAATAGTAAGAGAAAGTAGATAGTGTCCTCAAACTTGAGGACTCACCAAGCTGATCTTCAAGATGTCAAACTGGCCATATGGAGGAGGATAGTCAAATGAAGCTCCGGTTCCTACATGGTAACATCATGTAGGCATAGAGTATTGCGTTAATATGCTTGAATGTACTAAGTATGTAGGGTGCAATGCAACAACAGATAGGCAACATAGTCAAAATGCATAATGATAAGCAAAATATAACATAATAATGATATGACATGTATGATCAATGGTAAAGTAAATCACGTTTTGCAAATCATTCATCTTACATAGAACATAATATATAAGTGTTGGAAGAAACCACAACCGATTTCACTTTAGTTCTCATTTTACATATGCTATTGCCTTACATATTCAGTATATTATTTCATACTGACATCCCTTTTGGGGATGCTTCAATTCATGTTGTAGGTACAGGTACTCCAGCAAGTAGACCTTGATGACTACCCTACACCGGAAGAAAGGGGGAAGTTACTTGCCAAGGTGAACCTCCTAATGTCTAAGTGGATCCACTAAGGCTTATATGAATCGGGTACTTATCTCTAGTTCTTGGACTTGGGTACTCGCCTCAAGCCATTCATATTTAGGGTACTCGCCTCTTCGGGATTTGGGTACTCACCTCTAATCCCTTCACCTACGGTGGCACATAGTTTTGGGACTTGGGGACTCGCCTTTAGTTCACTTGGTGCTAAGTCTAATCCCACGGAATTCTTAAAATAATCATAGCTTTATTAATTTGTAAGAAACATGGAAGACATGACACAAGTATGTCTTAACATCATTGACTCAAATGGTGAGCCTAATCATCAAATATAAGAATGGGTCATCATCAACATTACCCTTGCATTAACATCAAAATCAAAGGTTTACAAGAGGTAAAATCTTTAAGAAAAGGACTTAATCCAACTTTACAAAATCATCAACATTTCATGAACTAAACACATCTCTAAAAAGTCCAAAATCATCATAAAGTCTCTTGACTCATAAATCTACCAATGGATCATCAAAACTTTAAGAATCCTTAAAAAGGCATTTTATCAAATACTTGGCGGGTGTGCAATGCTAGTTCGAAATCATGCAATTCAAGAGTGAAATCTTGTGAGAAAACTTAATGTAAATAAACCCACCAACCCTTGGTAATACCATCACGCAAAGTACATTGAAATCCATCAAATCTCATCATAGATCATAGTTTCATAGCTCAAAACATGCATAGTCACAATAGACAAACTATCTCATAGTATAAGATTAAAATAGATAAACATGTATTTTCAATAAACATTTCATCAAACCCTAACATAACTTGTAACCAAAATCCATAATAATCAATACCCATAAGTAATACAACTTGAAAACATATAATTTTCATGAAAAGGGAAGGTTGGACTCGATGGGTGAATGGTACCCATGGATGAAATCCATATACCTTAATCTTGGAGTTTCTTGAAGAAGAACTTCAGGAGAGCTTGGGGCTTGACTTAGTTTTCCTTAAACTCCAACAAAACTTCTTAAAAATCTTGAGAATGGATAGAGAATTTAATGAAGATTAGAGAGGAATTTGAGAGTTTTTGGTGAGTTTTTAGGGCTAAAAAGGGCTAAAGAATTGGAGGGTTTTTGCATATGTAGGTATTGGGTTCTTACCTGATTGCCCTGGAGTAACAAAAGAATTTTTCAAAAATTTTTGAACTAGTCCGCACCAGGTCCGCGTCGCGGACAAGTCATGGACAGCTACTATTTTCGTGAAGTTTCACCAAAAAATTATTTTCTTGGCATGGATAAAGTATACCTTGTAGGTACTCATTTATCCACAAAAGTTTTCCTCTAAACAAGAATATGAAGTCAAATTTCTGAAATTCTGCATGAATTTTGAGATATTCAAAACAAATGCATCATAGGGTCTTTCTGAGCTACGTGAAGGGGTGTTTAAATATCCCTGATTTGAGATCTAAGAAATTACAATTATGGGGCTAGGCAAGTGTGGAGTGTTTCAACACTCCTAAGTAGAACATTAATGTTACATCCGATTCTTATACTATTATACTGCCTTAAGTGACTATTGTCATATCTTACACTATGGGTACATAGTTTCAAAGCTTCAAAATTATCATGACCACCAAAGTAACAATCTTGAAGTATTAAAGAATAATGTTAACACCATTCATAGCTTGGGTGGGCAGCCCAGGGGCAAGAGCCTAACATGGGTTGATCTCACTTGGACTAGGAGGGTGGCAGCCTAGAGGCTAAAGCCTAGCATAGTTCGATCCTAATTTTTATAGCTATGAGGGAAACATCCTAGTGGTTAAAGTGTCAAGCATGGGGTCATCCTCTTTTACTGTTGATCAACTGGTCATTTTGTGTTACATGTCTAAAGGAATTCATAAAAAACTGAAAAGTAAAGAAAAAAGCGTAACATGCATGGTTCCTCAAGTATGACAAAAGTGGTCTTTTACTATGATTTGTCTATGTATATCTTGCTACTTAATTTCACTTTAGTTCTCATTTTACATATGCTATTGCCTTACATATTCAGTATATTATTTCATACTGACATCCCTTTTGGGGATGCTTCAATTCATGTTGTAGGTACAGGTACTCCAGCAAGTAGACCTCCAGTGTAGGCGCACCTAACACTCAGCTGCTTTCGGTGAGCTTCAAGTTGATCTAGGGCTTTACTGAATCTTCAGTATATGCGTTTTGGTATTGTATAATAGTTCAGAGTAAGGTGGAGCCTTTCATGATCTATGTTAATGGTCTTCTATCTTATAGAGTCTTTGTAGACTTATTATATATAATTCAATTGCATCTTGTCTCTAAATAGTTGTGGCATCAATGGCCAAGTCTTGTATGTAAGCTTTGGTACTACCTATTTTAGTCTTTTAAATCTATTACAAGAAGGAACTTGTCACTGCTTATGGTTGTCATAGTCATATGCATAGTGAGCACATGTTATATGTTTGTTCTCTCAGGCCTTGAGGGCACAGAGTCCTTATCTGTCCTTATAGATTTAGAGACGTGACAAAAAGATTCACCAAATTTCTTTTGGACCTTACATATTTCAAGGAA
This sequence comes from Solanum virginianum, assembly GCA_000787875.1. NCBI lineage: Eukaryota > Viridiplantae > Streptophyta > Magnoliopsida > Solanales > Solanaceae > Solanum > Solanum virginianum. The sequence continues at coordinate 18,201 of DF360339.1, read as the reverse complement.
ATAGCACCCAGTTTCAACAATTGTTTAACTACACTATGTTTGATGCGAATATGTCTCTTTTTCCCGTTACACTATTTTTGGCAATTCCAATTGCTGCTTATGAATCACAATGAAGAGAGATTGGTGAAACTCATCTTCCCTATAATGGTATCTCTACCAAAAGATTTTTTAGCCACTCAACTTTTTGGCCTGCTAACTCAAGAGCAATGAATTCAGATTCTATGGTGGACCATGCAATACAAGTTTGTTTAGAAGACTTCCATTAAATAGCACCTATACCCAAGGTAAACATATAGCCACTAGTGGAGCTAACTTCATCATTGTCAGTTACCCGGCTTGCATCACAAAATTCTTCTAAGACAATAGGAAATTTATAAAAATGCAAACACCAACTCATAGTATTATCTCAAATACCTTAGCAAGCTATGCGGAGTATTCTAGCGTTCACTACTAGGATTTTGGTATATCTACTGAATTTGTTAATAGTATAAGCTATATCAAGACGAGTATAATCTACAAGAAATATTACACTCCCAATTATTTTAGCATATTCAGTCTGAGAAACACTAGATTCTTTATTCCTTCTCAAGTGTATGCTAGGATCATAAGGAGTTCTCACTGGAACTACATCAAAATAATTAAACTTTTTCAACATCTTTTCAATGTAATGAGACTGACACAAAGAGAAACCATTAATAGTTCTTTTGATTTTAATCCCCAAAATCACATCTGCTTCTCCAAGGTCTTTCATTTCAAACTTAGAAGACAAAAATTTCTTAGTCTCGTTAATAATATTCATATTAGGCCTAAAGATTAGCATGTTATCTATATACAGGCATATGATCATACAATTTGAACATATTATTTTGTAATAAACATCAGTATCAGATGAATTAACAATAAAGTTATTATCCACTAATGTACTGTTAAACTTTTCATACCACTCCTTAGGTGCTTGTTTTAGTCCATACAAAGTCTTCCTCAATTTGTAAACTTTATCCTCTTGTCGTGGGACCACAAAACCCTCAGGTTAATCATATAGTCCTCTTCCTCTAGATCACCATTTAAAAATATTGTTTTCACATTTTATTTGGTGGACCACTAAACTATGAATAATGGCTAAAGAAATAAGAGCTCTAATGGTTGTTATTTTAGCCATAGGTGAATAAGTATCAAAACAAGAACACCTTTCTTTTGACTAAAACCCCTAATCACAAGTCTAGCCTTATATTTATCAATTGTACCATCAGGTCTCAATTTCCTCTTAAATATCCACTTGCTACTTAAGGGTTTACACCCTTTAGGCCAATCATGCAAGTCCTAAGTGTGATTACAAACTGTAGAGTTTAATTCACTTTTAATAACCTCTTTTCAAAACATCACATCTATTGATATCACCTCTTCATTATAATTCTAGGGTTTTCTTATATCAAGAGAGACATTAATTCATCATTTAATACATCAATATCAAAATTTTTAGCTAGGAAGGTAGTAATGAAATCAGGACCAAAGCAGTCTTAATCCTATGTCTTTTACTCCTTCTAAGTTCATTTTCATGCTCATTAGAAATAACATCAGAAGAAGGAACAACATAAGAATTCATAGATATAGATGTAGAAGCATTATTATGCACATCACTAGACATATTATTTGTCATGACCCAAGCCTAGGGCCTAGATATGACACGGCGAATGGGAATCCCAAAGACAACCCAAACAAGCCTCTTAGCATATCGTGTACACATCCTTGATTGCGGAAGCAAATTAAACAAACACAAAAGTCAAATAAATAAAAAAGGGAAAGGGACTAAGGGACATAATTCAAACCTTGGTTGCGGAAGAAAATTAAACAAACATAAGAGCTAAATAAATAAAAAGGGAAAGGAACTAAGGGAAGCCATTCATAATAATAATAGAGTAAGAAGAGTCAAACTTCAATAACATAATCAAACCATGACATAATATCCAATGACACCTCTAACATAGATCAAAGCGGGGGCCAAGACACTTTCTGAGCTCACCCTCATTTAACAAGTATCCAACATAAGAACAAGAATCTAAAAAGCATGAATGAGAATAGTTATCGCCCTCAAACTGAAGGACTCACTAACTAGCTTCTTCACAAGAACCAACTAGCCAGATGGAGAGGGAGAATGATCAAATGGAGCTCCGGTCCCTACATGGTAATATCATGTAGGCATAAAGTATCGTTTGTATGTTTGAATGTACTAAGTATATGAAATGAAATGCAACAAGAATCATAAGCCATAATAACAAGATGCTGAATCATAATCAATGAACATAAGCTCAATATACCATGTGTAATCCATGCATAGGATGAAATAAGAATCATAAGCCATAATAACCAGATGCTTAATGATATTTAATGAACATAAGCTCAATATGCCATGTGTAATCAATGTATAGGATGAATATGATTAAGAATAATCATACTTGCATATCTTGTTTAACACCATAAAGTAACATGAATGGATCACCCAACTACCTTGTACTAGAGGTGAGGGATATAGAATAGGTTATAATCCCTTCTAGAAGGTAATGGGTGGTACATGAGGGTAGAGAAGTAGCGTAGGTCATAACCCTATATGTAAGCATGAGATAATACAATATATTGGATCGCACATGATGGTGAGGCGTACCATATAGTTCATAACCCCTATATGTGGGTACATAACATTGGATCATATATGAGGGTGGTACCACATAGTTCGTAACTCCTTCATATGAGTATAAGATATTGCATAATATCAAATCATACATGAGGTAAGGTGTACAACATAGTTCATAACCCCTTCATGTAGAAATTCGGCCTTGTAGTAGAGGGTAAGGCATATAACATAGTTCATAAACCCATCTAGTAGGATTCACAATTTACAAGAGCATAAATCTTAGCATAAGAACTTAGTAACTCATCAACAATCCAGACTTGTAAAAATCATGCAATAGGTTATAGGAAAACTTGAGAATTCTTGTCAAGATATTTTTTCAAACATTTGGTGGGTGTGTAATGCTTGTTCAAAATCATGAAATTGGAGAATGAAATCATGTGACAAAACTAAATGTAAATCAACCCACCAACATATTACAAAACTCTCATGTGAGATACCTTGAAATCCATCATCAATTCTCATAATAGATCATAGTTTCATAACGCAAAACATACATAGTCTCAATAGATAAAGTCAACTCATAGTATCAGCTTGAGATAGATAGACATGCATTTTTAATCAACATTTCATAAAACCCCAACATATTTCATGTTTATAATTCATAATAAAAGATTCCCATAGATAATACAACTTGAAAATATGTAATTCTCATAAGATAGGAAGATGGGGCACCATGGGTGAAAGGACCCAATGGTTGAAACCCATATACCTCAAACTTGGGTTTTCTTGATGTAGATTTGAAGGAGACTTGAAGCATGAATGGAGTTCTTGAGATCCAGAATTAAGCTTGAGACACTTGAATCTGGATGAAATATTTGGTTAAGTGTTAGAGAGGGTTTTGAGAGTGTCATATAGAGTTGAAAATGGCTAAGTATAGGTGTTTTTACGCATAGGTAGGCAGAGGGCCAAGACCACAATGTCTTAGGGCCGAAATTGGAAAATCAAGTGCAAACACTACTCCGCAACAAGTTGCATCTCAAAGGTGTCACGGACCCACACTACTTTCGAATAATTTACAAAAATCATTTTTCGCTACGGGTCTCCTAAAATCCAAGTTATACCTATTTCCTACTCAATTTTTCCCCTGATCAAGAATATGAAGTCAAATTTTTGATATCATGCACAGATTTTGAGATATATGGAGATTACAATTATGGTCATTTTCGAGGCATATTTCTAGGGTGTTTCAATATCTCCCCCTTAGGAACATTTATTCCCGAATGTCAAAGAAATGTACATAAGAGAAATAATCATGAAGATTTCAGCTCGACATGAATGCAACAAATGCATTTGAACATCATTTTCAAAAATCTCAACATAAATGTCAAAATCACCATAAACTTGTCAACATAAACATGAATGCATGCAAATGACATTAGGGTTGAAACTTAAGATTTGAAATCATAGAATGGACTTAGTTTGCTATATTACGCTTGAATATAATGAAAGAGGTATGGATGTTGCCTCTTCATGTGTGCTTCGGCTCCCCAAGTGATGTTTTTGACTTGTTGATTCCTTCAAGGACCCTTAATGGGTGTTACATCTTTGTTTCTCAACCTTTCCACATGTCCATCCAATATCTCCACTGGTACCTCCTTATGGGTCAAGTCATCCTTCATAACATCCACAACCTCAAAGAGTTCTATAGTACTTGGGTCACTAACACATCTTCTCAGCATAGATATACGAAAGACTGGATGAACCATATCCTTTTCCCTAGGCACTTCCAATCCATAAGAAACTTTACCAATTTCCCCTCAACACTCTATAAGGACCCACAAACCTTAGGCTCAATTCACTCTCTTGCCATACCAGATCACACCCTTCATTGGTGGGACTTTCAAGTGAACCCAATCATCAACACAAGCACATATAGCCTACCTTAGTACCTAAGGACACCATCTCCCCCTTGGGAGGAGACCTTCACTTCACTATCTTCCACCAAAATGTTCAACTCTAGCAAGGCAGGGTGAAGGTCTTGCTTTAACTTGACCTCATCAACCAAGAAGATTTGAAACTATCAAACTACTACACTACCATTCTCAATTTCATCCAACCTTATTTCCAACCTAGCCAACCGGTGTACTTCTCTAACAACCTTTTTGTTACCCAATATTCACACTTATCATATTTAACAAAAAAATCTCTCATCCCTCAAGATTTGCAACATCACCCTTCAGATGACTCACACCCTTCAGATGACTCACAAGCTCATCTTCACTTCGGAAAGAAATCAATATACCATCCCCAAAACTACCACATACCTATTAAGGTAGGGTTTAAAGACCCTATTCATGAGATCCACAAATATATCCAGGGCATTGGTCAAGCAAAAGACATTACCTTAAATTCAAAATACTAGGAAGGATATCAAGAAACTCATTAACAACCGAAACCAATTCATTAGGAAGGACTTTAGACTCAACATCCCCCAACCCTTACGAGATCAATTTGGGCCTTAAGACAAGAAGTGAATCTATCCTCAACTACCATTTCACAAATTACTACTTAAGTATGAATTCATTAGGGAATTGGAAACTAACTCTACCGGCTCTATAATCAATGGAAGCATGACATACATGTAACCAAACCACCCCAAGACCTCCAAACCCACCATGCCAAGCTTAACAAAATCACAAGACAAGACTTTATGCAAATGGGGCAACCCTTATAGACTTTTCTAGCAACAATAGACTCACTAATGGGGGGTAGGCATCAAAAGGATTCACAAAACAGTTCAGAACACACATGAAACTTACTAGCAACAAAAGGAATAATGAAAGAATAATGGGTCTCAGATATATCAAAGTATGCACATCAAAATCAAAGACCTTTAACATACTAGTACAAAAGAGAGAGTGGCACCCGGATCTAATAAAGCATACACATCATAATCATAATCATAATCCTTTAACATACCGGTAGCAATATCGGGCACCTCATCCCATCCTTGCCTCCCTTGAAGAGCATAGAACTGATTATGTCATGGAGTACCCCCTTGTTGGTCTCCTTGAGCCCTTTGATCAAGATGACCACCTTGACCTTGAAGATGACTATCCTTGCCCTTGTTTCGAATATAAAGGCAATCAATGAGCTTATGGCCTACTCTTCTATACCTATAACACTCATTTGAATCCTTCAAGCATTTACCATGATGATGTTTCTCATATTTTTGGCATTTTGGAAAACTCACCCCACCATTGCCACCTTAGGCCCTTAGGTTAAGCACCCCATCATTAGCAAATCTCTTGTTTGGAGCACTAGAGGACCTTTGGCTTTGAAATTCGTGACCTTGTTGGAATTGGTCACCCTTAGCACTTTGATAACCACCCTCATACTAAGACCTCTTGGACTCCCCACTTCTCCTCTTCCTAAACTTCTCCCCCTTGAGTTGTTCGGCATATGTCATGAGTCAGGACAAGTCCATATCACCCACTAGCACGAAAGAACGACACTCTTCATTCACCAAGTTAGACACTCCCGACATAACTTGTTCATCCTTGATCTAGGGTCGGCCACCAAATGTGGGGCATACTTGGAAAGCTTGTTGAACTTAAGGGCATACTCTCTCACACTCATGGAACCTTGCTTCATAAATTCCATCATTTTAGCCTCTCTCAACTTTATAGGGAAGGTGGCTTTGAACTCCTCCCAGGAAATAGCATCATGATTTCCCCTCTCAATCTTCTATTGCACAAACCAAATTTGAGCCACACCTTTTAGTTGATAAGCTACTAGATCCGCCTTTTCCTCCTAACTTACACTCATGATGGATAGCACCTTATACACCTCATCTATGAACTCTTGGCGGTGTTCCTCCGCCTTGGACTAATGGAACTCCAAAGGGTTCATCCTAGTGAAGTCCCTCACTCTTGAGGCCGGAGTATGAGTATGAGGAACTTTGGCCCCTTGATTCAATTGGTTGGTCATTGCATGGACCAATATAGTAATGGCATTCTGGAACTCAACTTTGGTAGCCCCTCAATCTTGAGGAGCTTGAGGAGCGGGGTAAGCTGGTTGCTCCCCGGGTGCACTGGCCCTCCTTGGTCTTCCTCTACGTAGCAATATGATCTAAAAGAGCAAAGATCATTTGTTAGGGGAAAGCCTTATAGTTACACCTATATATAGACTATGAAGAAGTGAAACATTTCCTAAAATGCCTCATAGCCTCCCATTCATAGTTGCGGCGCGCTTCACATCTATGAATAAGACTCTAATCTTTGCGGTGTGTCGGATATCCATGGATTATTAACAACCTAGTGCTCTGATACCAAGTTTTTCATGACCCGAGCCTAGGGCCTAGACGTGACACGGCGAATGAGAATCCCGAAGACAACCCAAACAAGCCTCTTAGCATATCGTGTACACATCCTTGGTTGCGGAAGCAAACTAAACAAATATAAGAGTCAAATAAATGAAAACGGAAAAGGGACTAAGGGAAACAATTCATACCAATAATAGAGTAAGAAGATTCAAGCTTCAATAATATAATCAAACCATGACATAATATCCAACGACACCTCTAACACAGATTGGAGCAGGGGCCAAGACACTTTTCGGGCTCACCCTCATTTAACAAGTACCCAACATAAGAACAAGAATCTAAAAGGAATGGATGAGAATAGATATTACCCTCAGACTTGAGGACTCACCAACTAGCTTCTTCACAAGAACCAACTAGCCACGTGGAGAGGGATGATAATTAAATGGAGCTCCGGTCCTTACATGGTAATATCATGTAGCCATAAAGTATGCATTAGTATGTTTGAATGTACTAAGTATGCAGGATGCAATGCAACAAGAATCATAAGCCATAATAACAGGATGCTTAATCATAATCAATAAACGTAAGCTCAATATGTCATGTGTAATCCATGCATAGGATGAAACATGCTTAAGAATAATCACACTTGCATATCTTGTTTAACACGATAAAGTAACATGAATGGATCACCCTACTACCTTGTACTAGAGGGTGAGGGATATAGCATAGGTCATAACCCCTTCTAGAAGGTAATGGGTGGTACATGAGGGTAGAGAAGTAGAATAGGTCATAACCCCTATATGTAAGCATGAGATAATACAACATATTGGATCGCACATGAGGGTGAGGTGCACTACAACAAATGTGATGTTTAGCCACGAATTGTTTAGCTACAGTCAAAAATTTGTCACTAAATATGCATTTTTTGTGTCAAAAATTAGATTAAGTGCTCAAATGCTCGGCTCACATATTTTTGGTGACGAAAAATAAATTTCGTAAGAAATATTTTGTCTAAGAAGCTTTCCCACCAAAAAAATGTATTGGTGCCAATCATTATGTAATTTTAGTCACAAATTTGAGGATATTGGTGACAATCAGCTTCGTCACTAATTTTGTTGACAATTTGTGACAAACTTCAATATATGACTCATGTGTTTTTAACAACAAAAATAATTTCGTCGACAATGTTCTTTTTACAACAAAAATAAATAAATAGGCACAATTATTAGGCAATATTAGCCGCAAATTTGAGGATACTGGTGACGATCAATTTGATCACTAATTTTATTGACATTTTGGTGACAAATTATCATTTGTCTCTGATTCATTTAAGTTTAGATACGAAAATATTTCATCACTAAAATTATGTAATTATATTAGAGACATAATAATATTTGTAGTAAAAGGGTGTAAACTTTAGTCACTAATTGTATATCATTTGTGACGTTACTTTTTGTCACTAATACTATACACAAATTAGTGATGCTCATTCTTTTGTCTCTATTTATCAATAAAATTATTTAGCTACGATAAAAAATTTGTCATGAATTATTTAAGGCATAATACATAAATTAGCCCTTGAACTTGTCTTCAAATCACAAGTTGGAACTCCAACTTTCAAAATACACAAACAAGCACCCCCAACTAGCCCGTTTTTAATCATTTAAGCATGACAAATATATATATTGCTCCCCGGGTGCACTGGCCCTCCTTGGTCTTCCTCTACGTAGCAATATGATCTAAAAGAGCAAAGATCATTTGTTAGGGGAAAGCCTTATAGTTACACCTATATATAGACTATGAAGAAGTGAAACATTTCCTAAAATGCCTCATAGCCTCCCATTCATAGTTGCGGCGCGTT
>DF360340.1:60754-75565 GCA_000787875.1 Solanum virginianum | reverse complement strand
ATATATATATATATATATATATATATATATATATATATATATCAAAATATCAATATTAACCTATATATTCTAAAAAAAAATTCGACGAAGGATATTCATCTGATGACCACTACAACGTTTCAAAAGAATCACTTTTTGTGAATTTTAATCTCTACCTTCTAATGTCTATTGTGATTTGTGACTCATCTAGATATCTTTGGAAATCCACTTACCTTAAAAGGGACTTCTCTGTATAGATATATGAACATCGTTTCCCTTTTGCTTTTGACCGGGTTGAAGTTCTAAAACACACATGTTAAAGTTGTTGTCACTTGTTGCATGATGGCCAACTTTTTTATGGTCAATAAGTAATTAACAATTAATATACTTCACTTTTCTTGTACTCCATATCTTTGTTTTTAAAATCTTAAGTGCAGATTAATTAAATTAAATTAATAGTGCTTGTGCTGTTTTGCAAAAGTAAAAATAATGTCATTATGTCAAAACATCTCTTTCGACGTGACAGATTGAAAATGTGGGCATGCGACATGGTAGGAATTGGAAGTAGCTAGCCTGGTGGAATTAAGATTACACTATATAATTTAAAATTAAATTTATTTTTTTTATGTATAGATGAGATGTTGAGACAGAGCCATAATTTTGAGTTCGGGGTTCAAAATTTAAAGAAGTAGACACATGACCTTATTGAAGGGAGTTTGTTATCTATTATATATATATAAAAAAATTATTGCAATCATATATAAATAGCTAGCATAATTTTTCATTAAAGAGAGTTCAGATGAACTCCCTGACTAATAGGCGGCGCTGCCTCTACTTTGACTGGTGTAACATGGAATTGTAATTAGCTAGTGTCCCTATTCTTAGCTCTGGATGTAAGCATTTTCTTGTAGTGGTCAGGTCAAAAGAATTGGCGCAAATTAATTACCAGATTTAATGTGATTCACACCCCCAACTAACATATGCATATTAACTCGTAATTCTTCAAGGCAAAATTGTTGTTAGGGAATAAAACATGAATGAAAATTGTCGTAAACGTTATTGAATGATTCCTTAGATGAGCAGTTTGGACCATAATATCGTGATTTCAGGTAAGAAAGGTGTTTCTTTATATGGTAGCTAACAATTTTCTACCTATGTCAAATTATATATTACTGCATTGTTCAGTACCTACAAACTATTAAGAAGATCATATTCATACGGGAGAAAATGGTGCTCAACGCATCGTAGTTTTATATGTCTGTTCAAATCTAAGTTGCTGAGACCCTCCAAAAATGTTGCTTCACTCGTGTTAGATCCTCCAACAATAGTTCAAATTACATATATATGTTTATAAGAGAAGAGTTCAAGAGGCAGCTAATCTGATAAAAAGGTTTCGTAGTCTTCACTATTAGTACAATAGAAAGGGTGTTTCAGGGTCTAACTTTATACTCCTCTTAGTAACTTGAACTACTAAACTTGTGTTCTTCTTAATCGACCTTTACCAAGAGGAATTTGACGGGCACATTTCATAGGGTTAGACAATAAAGTTAAATCCAGAGGCGGACCGATGTGGGTGCCAAGGGTTCACTCGAATGATAAAAAGTTAAATTTATATATGTCGGAGGTAAATTTTTTTTATATTTTTATACATAATTAATTTTGAACCATCTAAATTAAATTAAAGAGGAAGATAGCTTAATTGTACTAGACTAAGCAACTTGGGATGCGAATACTATGTCTAGATTATAGCTACTACATAAACCTGTTCCCTTGATGTTCATGTGTTATCCTATTAATTGTATTTCTTTTGGTAAATTTTTCGTTGCTTCTATGGGTTGCCATTGATGTATCTATTGAAAAAAAAATTTCGATATCAAGAATGAGTTGTGAAATCAAATAAATAACTTTCTTGAGCAGTTGCATAGTTTCTTAAATGGAAAAGTGTGTTTAATGATGTTTCAACTCATGATATTATTTTGTCTTTACGAGGAATGAAACTTCGTCGAGTGATATCAAAATTTAAAACCATGCTTTGAGAAGTATTGACAGTAATCTCTTTTTAGAGTTTGTACTTTGCACTTCAATTCACACATTCTTACTTTTATTTTTTGCACACCATGAGTGAAAATCCTGATCCACCACTGATTAAACTTCCTGGTTGCTCATGAAAAGTTAGTCAAAAGATCAAGTTCTGCCATCAAATTTTAATCTACACTCCAACTTTTCAATTTAGGGAGTTTCTGCATTAATTTATTTATAATTAACGCTGGAAAGAAAATAGTAAAATCTCATATGATGAATTTTAATAAATGTGTAGTGATTGCTCAAGCATCCATGCTTTCAAATTCGATCTACAAATCCAAGAGTGAAGAATCTGTAATTGTATGAAGACAACTAGCTATTTTTATCACTACATGTATGATATTGAGATTACACTAGGTTAAAACTTCAGACTGTCTAAGATGAAAACACAATTGATGGTGCAACAAAAATTACATGATGATGTACCCGAACAAACAAGTTAGTTATAAATGTTTGTATGACTATAAATTCTTTCATTAATAGAGATAAAACAAAAAAATAAATAAACTTATTACTAAAGATATGTCATTACTTTTCATTCATATCACCATACATTCACTGCAAGTCTTACCGTAGTTTACCTTAATATTCCAAAAATTCTTTACATTATTATTATTTATAAGAACATCAGAGCAACGAGTCTCAATTTGGTAAAAAATCATCCCACTTAGTGTTTATAAATCAATAAATGTATGACATGTATTTGCATATAGTAGTATACAATTATCACTTAACCATGATTAATCAATGTACACAACTACTTCATTAGATCACTTAATCATGATACACTTAGTTTAATCGTTCAAATGAACGACGATCGTCTAGCTTTCTGTATATCCTACACTCTACATATTCTGTGTGCACAATTTCTTAAGATACATACAAATAGCATAATTCAACAAATAGGGACCTAAATATGCTAACTGTATTTACTGGTGCAGCCTTCAGAGTGCTCATATCAGTGCATCAAGGTATGAATAATTGTATCGTCGTCCATACTCAAGGAGCCTGCCAAATATAGGATTCTTCATTCCAATGAAAAGGGACTCTGTGTCGGGACTAAAAGATATTCTTGGTATCGCACCATAGAAACCAATTTCTTGCTCCTCCTCATATCCACTTTCAACATCAAAGAAGTGGACATAATCTGCACGCTCCGCCATAGCCATAAACCTGCCATCAGACGTGTAGCGGATTGACAAGATAGCTCCAATGTTACCTTTCAAAACAGTGACTGACTTGGACAAGTTCCGGATGTCCCATATTCTGCACGTTTTATCCTCGCTGTCCATTACTTTCGATCAATCTTCCTTCAGGATTATTCCCAACTACTATGAGAAGTTTGCTATCAGGGCTGACTGATGTATGTTGTGAACATAAAGAGGGGAAAAAGATTTAGTAATATCAAAATGAAATGTATAGAACTGGAAGATCGTTGTATCAAGATAGGACCTGCGTTAAAAAGACACAATAAATGACATAGGTTTAGGCATAGACTAAATTAAATCAGACTTACATTCACTGGCCAGGGAAAATATAAATGATTAGAGGGTTGGAATTTCTCTAAATCAAAATCTCTAACTCCACAATCCTTATTTGAAGTTACAAAATGAAGTGCACCACTGCATAGAAATAGATATCTCATTTAGCTTCATTCTGACTAAGAAAAGAAAGTATACCCTTATCGATTGAGAGACTTTCAGACAATACCTGTCAGTATTGTAAATATCAATGGCAGTGGTAATGGCATAATCATCAGTGGTTGGCTGAGAATAGAAGCAAATTCCAGGCTTATCTAAGTGCTGCACATAATTGAAAAATTACATAAGCTTCTTCATGCTTAGCGAATTTGAATGGCAAAAGCTAAACATAAAAACGAGGGTGAGGGCGGTACTACTCAGACATTTAAACAAGAAATCAGGGAAAGGATGTCCTAAAACCAACAGTATTTTTAAAAAATAGAGGTAAGGACATTGACGAATCTTGACAATAAGTTCTCCTTGCTTTCCACCAACAATAAACAACCTATCTTTCATGGCAATGGTGCTTACTTCGGTCTTCGTAAACCCCTCTGAAAGACTTTCAGGATGTTTCTAACAGAGAAGAGAAAAAAAAGGTATGAAAAGAAGCTCATAACCAAGTTAAGACTACAAATACATTAAGTGAACTTGATTTACAAACTACATACCTCACATGGCACTACATTCCCTATTAAATCGAGAATTTCAGTTTGGACGCAGGTCAATGATGACCAATGCATGACGGAAAAATGTGACATCATGCTTAGAAGTTGCCGCGATCATATTCCTTAGCTAAGTCACAAAATTGGAAAAAAGAACCCACATATGTCTAGAATCTGAAGTTGCCGCGATCATATTCCTTAGCTAAGTCACAAAATTGGAAAAAAGAACAGACAGATTGTTATCAGTACTATACAGCTAAATAAAAAGGAACTTGGACAGACAATATGCAATGATTTTTTTTTAGATCATCTTTGCACTCAGCAGATAGACGTTACTGTTATCCCCAAAATGTCATTCAACTTATTCTCTAAGTAAACTCCTAGTTTCTTCCACGCCCGATAAAAAAAATAGAGATCTGACAAAGCTCTGAAATTTACCTGGAAGTGAGAGAAAGTTGGAGTAACTATTTCTGCATTATATCTTAAAAGTCATAGTATAAACCATCTTTCTTTCTGATTTTACACTGTTGTTGACATACAAAAAGGAAAAATGACACCAAATCAACATTGAACACAACATTTTTTTTCATCTAAACTAATTAGGAAGTAATTAAAATTCAAGTTTATATTACCTTTTCTGATGTCTCACTGGTAACCCTTTTCCGGGCAAACCCTTGAATATCTTTGCCATTCCTTGCATCAGCAGCCAAATTATCTTCCATTCTATTATTCTATTCCAGCAGATTAAGAACAACGACATGAATGTTAAAACTTTTTCAACAACAACGACGTACTCAGTATATTTCCACGTGTGAGGTTTGGGGAGGATAGAGATTCTACCGTAGAGTATATGCAAACCTTACTCCTGTCAATTGTTGCTAAATGTATTTGTGATAATAAACATTATCACTAAAAAGGATTGTTGCAACTAAATATCTCTTTTATTGTAATGATCAGAGAAGGATCTCACTACCCTTTGTGTCAACAATTGCTTGTCTTTTAACTGGACTAAAAATATTTTAAATATGATATATTGTTATTTCAGGTAAAGCATACGCAAGAAAAGGAGTTTCTTTTTATGGTAGCTAACAGTTTTCTACTAATGTCAACTATATATTACTGCATTTTTAGGGTATTTCATAACTCTATACTCCTCTTAACAACTTGAAGTACTATACTTTTGTTCTTCTTAATCGACCTTTACAAAGCAGAATTTGAAGGGCACATTTCATGGGTTGGACGATAGAATTAAACCCAGGCAAGCCTATGTGGGTGCTAGGGGGTTCATTCCAATTATTTTTGTAAAAATAACAAAATATATATATATATATATAGGGTGTAATTTTTTATATATATATTTTTATATAATATATAAGCATCATATATCATATATCACAGAACATCCATTTAAAAAAAATTTGACCTCCTGTTACTGTTAAAAATCATCACTAGCCCATTCAATTACTCCGAAAGGCTCCGGAAGGTTCAAGAAGGCTCCGGAAGGTTCTGGAAGGCCCCGGAAGGTTTCGGAAGGCCCCTGAACACTATAGATATAAATAGCCTCCCTAGTTTTCATTTAGAAACCAAGTAAGTCAAGTTGTAAAGAAGTCTTCTATAAGCTTTCTCCTTGTGTGGTCTAATAAAAAGTTTAAGTACTCTTCAAGAAGAGTACTTAAACTTTTTATTAGACCTCTCAAGAAGAAATTACAGAACTTTTTATTAGACCAGTCAAGACCAGTCAAGAAGAAATTACAAACTTTTTTCATACTACAAGACTACTTTAGGGACTCTTTTAGAGGAGACTACTGCACTTTTTCTTGGATGGTTGTACAAATGAGTTACCCTCCTATTTATACTACTACCTAGGGGCCAAATTATAATTAATAATTACTTACAAGTCCCCCACTTATTTACACTTTAGTCCTCTCTCTAGAATCTTCCATACTATTCTAGAGAGAACTAAAGACTACAAGATATTTTTATACAATTCTAGAATCTTCGAGGATCCTCCTCCAAACTCCACATATGTCTAGAATCTTCCACACATCTCTAGAGAGTTCCACACATATCTAGAGTTTTCCACACATCTCTAGAGAATTCCACACTTCTCTAGAGTCTTCCAAGGAACTTCAAGAGCTATCCGCAATGTTCTAGATAATAGGCTAATTAATTAGACTACTTAGTAATTGGGCTTCTTGGGTAAACGAATGGGCTAGTGATGATTTTTAACAGTTACTTGCTTGCAAGAAGACCATGAAAAAGACATAAGATTGTTCTGATAGTATAAGCTAAATCAATTTACAAAATTCAACGATTAGTACAGAAAACCAGACGAATGACAACACCAGCTTACTTGTATACATAGCTGACAAGGTGAATAAACCTAGCATTGCCCAAAATTATTTTCTTTTTCTCTATAAAAAAAATTTAACAGTCAAAAACACATACAAAGTATTCTAGTCTATTAGCTGTGCGATTTTTCTATATGAATTATAACCAACTCAGCAACAATTGATATCTGAGATATAGAAAATGAACAACTTATAGCTTACATTTAAAAAAAAAAAACACACACACAATAACTGCAACATCTATTAGTTCGAGTTGAGATATAAAATTTAAAAAAAATTCATACATTTTAGATGTGACGTTTCCTTTTTAACTCCGAGAAAATAATCGTGCAGAGAAGATAGAGATAAAAATAGATTTGATTGTTTTTTACGTTGATGTATTTCTACTTGACTCATAACAATAATAATGTAGAGAATTGAACACTCCTTCTCACTATGGCCTGCACGCACAGCAATCCTCTACTGCACTGCTACCACACATATCTCCAAGTTATTACTGACTGCAGCAGTTTAATTAATACAAAAAAAAATTCCGACTCATTGTTCTAATAAATTTTGCAGAGGATCACCTCGAATTGTCGACGCTTATTTCTGACAAAATTAATGAACGGAATGTTTCTCTTACATCCCGTTTCATTCTGTGCCTCCGTTACCAACGAGGATGCCCTCAACTAAGAAACGGACACGTGCATCTGATGTGTCGCTGAAAAAACTCCTACCCGACAGCTCTCTTACTCCTTGTTTTACCTACAATACTAACCCTACTTTATTAGTTCGAGTTCAGATATAAGATTAAAAAAATTCATACATTTTTTAACTCCGAGAAGATGATCGTGCAGAGAAGATAGAGGTAAAAAAAAATTGATCAATTTCTGACCTTATGGGCGAAAATCTAGGTTTTGTTTTTTGCCGGTTTATCCGGGTGAGTATGAAGAGGAGGAGAAAAATATGCACACATGTATTTTCGTTTGTCTCAAAACCTAACACCTCTAGACACTTCTCAATTAGCCAATTCTTCATGTTTATATAGAAAAAAGGTCATGTTACTGAAGATTTATCAATGTATTTTCCTTTCTCATGTTATCTTTTCAACATTAATTTTGTGATAATTATTAAAATATTTATCTAATTTTATCATATTATTTTTATTAATTATTATTAATAAAAAAATATTTATTGAGTCTGTGCGAGGCACGGTCTCATATGTGCCAAATAGTGGCTGGCAGCATACGTGGTTGTTTGATCACAATTAGATCCGAAAGAATCATAAATCAAGTGGGCTTGGAATATGCCAAGTTCCACCAACCCATGGGCCATGATATAAAGTCTTAAACATTTTATCAAAGACTGGTTATCTAAAGTTTAGAATTCCTTTATAAAATATTTATTATTTTTAAATATATTTTTATTTATTATTTAGATATTTCATATTTATAAAATATTTATTATTTATAACAACTGTATTATGTATTAAAAGTGAATTATATATGTAATATATGTGTATTAAAATATCTTATAATTATTTTGATAAAAAACGGTACTATATGTTAAAAATAAATTGTGCATATAATATAAATGAATTACATTGTATAAAAGACGTATTATAAGTGTCACAAAATATATTAGACTTATATTTTGATAAAAAATTTGTATTATATATTAAAATTGAATTATATATGTATTAAAACTATATCACTATAAATAATAAATATTTTCTAAATATGATATATATAGATAACTTCCCCAAGTTTATTTTTCATAAATTTAATAATGAAAGACATCCAAAGTCATTCTAAAAGTTAAATGTGTTGTCTTTCTAAAATAATCTTACTCTATTTTGACTTAACATAATTAAAAATTATTTTAAGAATAAAAGAAATTAAATTAAATTATTTTCCATCAGAGTAAGATAATATTTATTTGAGATAGGCCAAAAAAAAAAAAGAGAATGCTATTTTTATAGGACAAAAAGAAGTATAAGAAAAGAGAAAAAAAAAAAAGGAAAAAACACGTGTAGACTATGTGGTAGTGAACTAGTGACGAACGAAAATAGGCTAGTGCCAAGTTGGATGGAGCAAAAATATTTGTTAAAAAATGTCATATTTTCAGATTTGGAATTATTTAATTTTTAAATTTTATACTTAATAAATAACATGCTCTTATAATTTTAAAAATTCCATCACACTATTTATATAATAGGTTCTAATGATACTTTTAGTACATGAAATTATTTTTATTTCTTAAATAACATGTCCAAGTAGAGTAGAAGGAAAGGAGAGGTGTATTTACCTTTTGCTTACCGTAATCAAATGATAGTAAAGTTACTATAGGAGTAATTAAATGCTCAACTAACATACCAAATGTATTAATTAATCATAATTAAATAATAAAAAATTGTTTAGAACATACATTAGGCGATGCAATTTGTAAGCACTAAGGACAAATAAATAATGTACGTATATGTTTGACAAATCTGTCATTGGCAGAAATCGTACCAAAACTATTTTCAGTGAAAGACATCTCATCAGCCAAACACCCACAAAATAATAATAAAAATTATTTTTTCTATCATAATTTATATTGTACATTTCAAATTATAACATTTAAATAAATTTGTTTTGATATGTAAATTTTTATTTATTCTTCTTGTTTTTCTAAGATGCAAAGTTGATAATATATTTTTCAAAAGATTATTTTGAGATGAAATTTTTTTATTTTGTTATTATAAAATACTTAGTATCTTTTATATATATATATATATATATATATATATATATATATATATATTATGATAATGGAAATTATTTTGTTTTCTCAATTTGCGTCTTGCATTAAAAGTATGCTGCATCGACCACGTCGAAGTTTCTTGTGAAATTAAATTCCACCTAAATTTGTTTGCGTCCCTTCCTTCCTGGAGTGGCTTTTCTTCTTCTTCTTCTTCGTTTCAGGAATCCCCTCCGCTAATTTCTTCCAAAGATTAAGGGTTAGGATTCTATGATCAAGAAACACGTCATCATCTCTTTTGATTTGTATGTTGTATTAGGAATTTCTTTACGAAATACCCATTTGTTTCTCTTAGAACTCGAATCTGTCGGTTTCTTCAGCTTAATCAGTGTTAACTTTGTTGACAGATAACGATTGAATGTGAAGATGGGTAAGGGCAAGGAGAAATTGACTGTTAATGAAGAGAATCAATTACTGTCTCCTTCGAAGGAAGGCAAAGGGAAGAGATTATGGAAGAAAGTGAAGTACCAGCTTGTGGAGTATCATTCGTTGCCTGGGTATTTGAAAGACAACGAATACATTCTGGGTCATTACCGGGCCGACTGGCCATTGAAGCAAGCATTGCTCAGCGTCTTCACAATTCACAATGAGACCCTCAATGTTTGGACGTAAGAATTCCCTTCTGTTACTCTGCTTTCATTTTTTACTGGGTACTTGAGTCTTCTCTCCCTTTGTTTAATTGATTTGATTTTATGACTGTTTCCCTTGTAGAGATCTTCGATTAATTGAATTTTGGACACAAAGTTCTTCACTTCATTGTTGAGGGCAGTATAAACCACTCTGCAATCTAAGGTCCTCTGAGTTTGATTGAAAAGAGGTTAATTAGTCATTTAGCTGCTGTCCTGAGATGAGGACTTCAGGCTGAAAATATAGCATCTATCTGTTCTTTGTTTGTAAGGGTTATTGGATCGATTGTTGTGATTAATAGAACTTTGATGCTAATTGCATGTGTGTTTACTGAGTGCTATTGTGATCAAACCAAGGATTAGAAAAATTACTCCAGTCATTTACATTCTGGCTCAGTGTGCAGTAATAGTTACCAACAATTCCAAAACTGATCTATGCAATTGCTTCAAAGTTAAGAAAAGACCCTTGCATCCTTGAGAAAACAATGAGAAATACTAGGTAATTCATATTCCTGTTTGTTCTATGTTTGTTCCTTGTAAGGGGTTTAGGTACAAGGCCGATAACTTTGGTTTTACTCTTTGAATTTCCTTACTAAATCTTTACTGAAGCAGCACCTGCTGTCTTAGCATGTGAACAAATATTCTACCTTCGGTCTTATTTCATGTTATTGCTGGTTCCTTTACATTATTGGTTCATTGGTTTGTTCTGTACTATCTTGACCCCAATGTACTAACGGAAAAAAAGAAGCTACTAAAGATTACTGAACAAGATCTTGATTTTCCTATTTGTTATAGGCATTTGATAGGTTTCTTCCTCTTCCTTGCGCTGACCATTTATACTGCAACCAAAGTTCCCAAGGTTGTAGATCTACATTCCTTACAGACTCTGCCTGATGTGCTGAGGAAGACTGATTTGCACAAATTACAAGCAGAACTTTTGACTTGTCTTCCTTCTTTGCCGCATATGCCTGATTTCCACAAACTTCGAGATGGTTTGCTACGTTCCCCCTCTAATTGGCATATTATTGACCTCCTGACCAACTGTCTGCCTGAGCGATTTTCTCGCAGCAACCATACAGATGTCTGCGTATTGGTAAGAATCCTAATTTAACTACTTGTTACTGTCTTCTTAGGCTGCAGATGTATGAAAGATAACCATAATTATTCAGACACATTGTATTGCTTGTTTTATTTGATTTCATCTTATTGATTGTGACTAGTACTATCCAATTTGTAATAAATGACATCAAGATAAATTTGCTAGGCCAGGAATTCACAAGTCTACAATGGGGTGTTATCTGACGTATCTTTAGAAAAAGAAAGAAAAGAAGGACTTGGAGCTGTTAGAAAGTTGGAGTTACTACTGATGCTTTAAATAAGAATTCTCCAAATGAAATTATTTCTTTTAGTACTTCACCCCTGAAAAATGTAATTGACCAAGTGTCCCTTTCTCTGATAGTTACTGATAAGATTATCATTGGTTTGAGTTTTAGCTCTTTCTGGGGTGTGTTTATGGTATTTAATTTTTTTATTTTTTTTTCTTATGGGCCTGGTTGGTCTGCTGCCTCATATAAGGTTTGTATGTACAGTCCTTATCAAATGTATAAATTGAAATTGGTTTTGAACCATTGGAAATCATCTCCCTGTTCATCTGATTATAGGTGGTATGTGGATTGGCATTTTAAGAGTCAGTTATAAGATAAAAGCCATAAGTTGGAGATACCCAACTTTTGGCTTTTGGCTTTGTTCTTTACGTTTTCAACCTATAAAAAGTATTTTTAAGCATTTTTTGTCGTTCCCATACACTTTCAAAACTGAAAAATAACTTAAAAGCCAAAAGTCACGTAAAATGAGCCAATTCAAGCACCCACTTAAGTTGCATCTTTCTCTCATCCTCCAAAAGCTCTGTTAAAATTTATCTCCTTGAAAGGACCTTCATGTCTGTTTGCAATTGGAGCTTCCAAGAGTGAGATAAGAGGTCACCTGGATTGAAGTAGCAGGACGTTACGAGATTCCCCAGTGAAAAGTCCCATTATTTAAGCTACTTAGCCATATTCCCCTTGCAACTTTATCTTTTGTTATGATTAAGATTGAGTTTTTCTTTTCCTGGATAGCATAAATTTATTACTTTCCCAATGTTAGCTTTTCTGAACTACCTCCACTCTTTTTTCATAATACAAAGGTATATCAATTCATCATAACTAAAAACATAGTAATGTAGTAATTCATGTATTCTTATTTTTATTATTGACATAGTTAAGTTGTAATACTGTTGTCTAATGTGGATCTCTCCACAAAGCCATCACATATCAACTAGCGACTCTTAGACTCCCTGTCGCAGTTTGTCCCTTCAGTAACTTGAAGCCCGCCCTATTCTGAGGGATTCAGCCAAACAACCTTAGAAGTGCTTGCATATGAAAAATTAAGTGAAGGATGGTAATTTGACAAATTACTTCTGGTTCACTATGTCTTTTCAAGTGATGCTAAATATTAAGCTTCTATTCTTGAGAGCTGAGTTCTTCTATTTTTAGGATTGCTTCTTATCCTAGGGATAAGTAACCGATTTTGAAATAATCAATGGTGAATTGTTTGGATTTCAGGAATAGTAGAAGCAGTCAATGGTCTAGTCGAGTTTTGATATTGACATTTCATTATTGTTCAATTTTTGCAGCAGAGTGTAAAGGAAGATGTGGAAAATATATTAGCACCATTGCTGGTTAGACCAATAACGCGCTGGCCATTCTATGCCTTCCTTGGTGGGGCAATGTTTTGTTTGTTAGCAAGCAGCACATGTCATTTACTTTCTTGTCATTCAGAGCGGTTATACATACATCAATGCTGAGGCTCGACTATGCTGGTATTGCTGCCCTGATATCAACTTCATTTTACCCTCCCGTCTATTATTCCTTCATGTGTTACCCCTTCTTTTGCAATCTGTACTTGGGATTTATTACCGTCCTGGGAATTGGCACAATCTTGGGTTCCCTACTTCCTGTGTTCCAGACCCCAGAATATCGAACCATTCGAGCATCTCTATTCTTTGGAATGGGCCTGTCAGGTGCGGTACCTATTCTGCACAAGCTGGTTTTGTTTTGGCACCAACCTGAGGCATTTCATACAACTGGATATGAACTTTTGATGGGCATATTTTACGGCATTGGAGCACTGGTATATGCCATGAGAATTCCGGAAAGATGGATGCCTGGGAAGTTTGACATTGCTGGCCACAGCCACCAACTATTCCATGTACTCGTGGTGGCAGGGGCTTATACTCATTACCGCGCTGGATTGGTTTATCTGAGGTGGCGGGACCTGCAAGGGTGTTAAGAGCCACTCAAGAACTGAGAAGTCAGTATGAATCCTTCTTTCAATTGTACGTAATAAATGTAGAGAAGATGTACTGTTCCTTTGTTGTTTGCCCATCTTCGTGAATAAACGTTTCATTCAGGAAAAATTTATCATCTAGCATATGATCAGGCTCAATATGCTCAGTATCTACTAGTGTATTATGTTTGGTATTATCAACTATAGAGAATCATTTCGTGGACCATAAAAAGAATTATAAGTTGTGTTTTCCTTTGTAGACCTATATTACAAAAATTTGATCAGAACAAGTGTGATTTGCTCTTGTTGAGAGTCGAACTCAAGACCTCCCGCTTACTAAACGGGTGCTCTAACCAACTGAGCTACAAGAGCTTGTTGAACTTTTTGCTCTTATATATTTAACCTCACTGTTTTACTGAAATATTACAATGGAGATTAATTTCATAATTTGTCATAAGCTTATTTTTTATTTTTATTCTTTTTGAAGCAGAGGGAGCTTATTTTTAGTTCTATGTCTCTTGTTACAAATATATATATTTATTGTTATTACTTTATATATATATTGTTAAAAAAGATTTTTTAAAAAAAATTATTCAATTATAAATGGTCATGAGTAATCATTTTTACCAAAATAAATAAATATATCTTGGTCTTTTGCTTTCAGTTATACAAGAACAGTAAATTGAGTTTAAGATAAAAATATTAATTAAAAGTATAAGGTTGTACTTGAGCGAGTAGCTAACTTAACTTTTTTTTAAAAAAAAAAATTGTAAGTGAAGAATATTCACTTAAAAAATTGATCAAAAATTATTTGTCAAAACCTAAACTCGTATTCAAAATTTCTTTCAAATAATCAGTCCAATATATAACAAATCTTTGTATTAACCAAATGGGCCCTATAACTGGTGCACCCCTTAAATACGAGTGGTCCCTATTACTAATAATTTTACAAAGAAAACAATTTTTTAGAATCACTTATAAATTGAATAAAAATAAATAAGTTAAACAAATTAATATGTGCCTAAGACCTAATTTAAGCAAACAAACAGCTAAATTTACAAATGTCATTTTGTCACGTTAAAACAATAAAGAAAAGAAAAGGAAACTTCAAATATTACGCCTTTGAAATTACAGAACTGTTCGTTCAATTCTGTGGATATAAAAGTAACAGAATACTCGGAAAAATTAGTAATTTGGATGAACAAAATTTTTTTGAAAAATTTGAAGAAGAAAAAGGAAGTGGGCAAAATTTCTGACAAAGCATGAGAAGTCACATGGAAAATTAAAGGGAAGTCGGAAATAAAGAGGTAGGCCTTGAGTTTCCTGTCATGTCGAAAACAAATCTATACACTGGTAGTTAGTAATGCAGCAGTACTTATTTTATGATCATACGTGATGGCATATAATATCCTATTAGATCACATGTTGATATCAACATACAAATTTTTATAAGTGGAAAATTATGAATATATAAAGATCGATC
>DF360340.1:40145-52561 GCA_000787875.1 Solanum virginianum | reverse complement strand
GGATCTCCGGTCAACAGATTCCCGTCCCGGCGGGCAATATTCTGGGGAACTAACATCACGATTGTATAACAAACCTGATATATTTGGCAAAGGATCCGTAAAAGACCAAATAGCACATACAAGTAAAAGCGCAACTATGGCCGCCGCGAACAGAGACTTGTCTCGGGAAGAAGGCGATTGTTGTTTGGCCCGAAACACGTTATGGGCCATTGCCCGGTGTAAATGAAAAGGAAAGATACTGAAAATATGGTATGTGAATGAGAGAGTGAGAAGATTTCAAGTCACAAGGAATGCAATGGGGTGCTTTAAATGCATTGTGAAATTTAAATGCATGGATAGCAGAGCAAATATACTACTCCCCTCAATTACCTACCTTCCTTTTTTAATCTGTTTTAAAAGGAATATATATTTTCTTTTTTGATAAAATTTTAATTTGAAAACAATGATCCATTTTCTTTTAGGGTAAAACTTTAATTTTAATTTTTCACATAATATATTTAAGATCACAAGATTTTGATATATTTGATATAACTTTACTTTTCTTCAAACTCGGTATCAAGTCAAACTAAGAGTCTGTTTAGCTTAGCTTAAAAGCTGACAAACCTGCTTTTAAGCTATTTCTAGCTTGTAAAAGTGTTTGGCTATTTTCAAAACAGATTAAAAAAAAGTCAAAATTTGATTAGAATAAGTTAAAAGTTAAAAGCATCACTCCCTTGATTTTTTATTTTTTAGCTTAAAAGTTGTTATAGTTTGGCTAAAATAATTACCTATTTACCCTAAAAAAAATTTATATTCCCAAAAATATTCTTACCTATTTAAACACTTCTATTTGTATTAAACTTTCTAATATTGGAATATGAATGTATGTTTATTTATATATATTGTCCTTTTTTCACTATTTTTTAATAAATAATTTATGATAGTAAGAGAAATACGTGAATGATAAATAAATATTATTATTCATGAATGTAATTAAAAAATATCTTAAATTCTTTATGTGAAATAAGAAGCGATGTGTATGCCATTAGAAAGAATAAGCATTATTGGTTGGTTAAGTGTTGAAAGTTTTTTGAGAGGGCAAGAGAAAAAAATGGAATAATTGATATATTTTGACAATTGAATATCTCAATCATGTTTTGATTTCGATTATGAAAAAAAAGGATATCTTAAAATTTTCATGTGATCTATCCAAATTCTATATTTTTAAAATTAAAAATAAATTGTTATATAAAATTTACTTAAATAATAAGTTTATATTGATATTGAATCAAAACGTAAATTTATTTTGCTTTTTTTTAGACAAAAAAAAATGTTAAAGTAATCAATTTTTATAATGTTAACAGTTTGAAGGACACTTCACACATTTTTAATCAAAAAAGTAGCACTTATGTGCCAAATACACAAATAATTTTTTTCTACTACAACATTTTTATTCAAATATATAACTGTTTATTTTTCAAATAAATTTCATCACTTTAAAAAGTGCTTCCAAAATACTTTTTCAAAGTTATTTTTTTTTCGACTAAGCCAAACGGGCTCTAAGTCACTCTTAAACGGGGAGTAATATATAGTAGTAGTATTAAAAGCAGTTGGATAAATCTTATTGGTCGTTTAATTTGGTGTTTGGGTAAGGAAAGTTACTTAATATAAAAATATAGCTAGATTCAAAGAGAAGGAATAATATTTAGTCATATATGATAAATAATAAATATAGGTGGAATCAAAGAGAATAGTGTAGTAATAAGGAAGCTAAGATCTGTAATTAATTCGCCCATTTACTTTGCTCATAAAAAAATAAGAATGGGCAGTGAAGATTTTAATGCGAAGAGGATTGGTGGGAGTTTTTAATCTATGTGTGTAGATTGAGACTGTTTCCATGTGCAACAATGAATTTGTATTGGGGCCTGGAATGGAGTTTCTAAATTCTTCCACTTTGAATTGAGCAAATTGAGGACAGAGACTTGATTCTCACGCCAACCTTTTTTTTCTTTTATGTGACAGAACTTGTTTAGCATTCTTTTTATGATCACTATTTTCACCTATAAGATTGTTCTGAAATGTTCACATTTTTTCTTTGTGATTTGAAAATGTGGAAGTTTCCACTTTCCCTGTTTCCCACAATAGGGCATAATATAACCTAAAAATGTGCACCTTTTCTTGTGGCGGCTAGGGATAATAGGAACGAGATTATTGACTAATGATAAGTAATAACATCATTGATTATTGGTGATAATATATATAAGAATAAAAAGAATCTTAAATGGGTGCACCCCGCCCTCAGCAGTTTACGCCATACCTTCCGCTAAGCTAAGATCCTGAATTTCTGGCGCTGACTTCCTCTCTAACTTTGTGGACCTGCTTATCAATTATCCAAAAATAGTTACTTATCACTTAATATGATTTCCTGATTAAAACAAATAATTATATGCAAGGCACGTCTTGCATTTATTATTTAGACTCTGTTTGAATTTGAGTCCTCATATATGGAAAAACAATCCTATTAGGAGCGTGGACAAATTTGAATTAATTGAGGCTCCAATAAAAATAACGTACGCAAGATAGAAAAAACCGGATAAGGAAAGTGAAGATCAGTTCTTCCTTACGGCCTCAAAAATCTTACAAGTGGGCTTTCCGTTTACACGCACCAAACAAACGGCCCCATTTTCACGCTATGCGAACTGTTGTGTGGGCAACTATCACAGCCCAAATAGATGCCCAATACCCCATAATGAGTAATCCATGATAAGATCTCCCATCCTTATTTAGGGATTAGTACGACTAACAAAGTTTTTATACCTGCAAATATTGAAATCCATCCTTCTTTTCTACTCCCCATCCTTCTAATGTTTTGCCGCCAATAATATTCCGTGAGATGTCATGATTCTCAATCCACTTAATCAAACAATTTAGCCCACACCCATGTGCTCGTCAAACTCTGAAAGTTCTTAAAACAAGGTTTCTCCAATGTTCATTAAGCTATATGTCATCAAAAGAATATGAATCAATTGAATATAATTTAAGACAACAAATCACTAAAATTAACTACTATTAAGTGAACATTTGCTCTATATATATAAATATCCCAAACATGAACCACACAGTTCAAAGACAAAAAGCATGCTTCTGAATTTTGAAAGAACAACACAACCTTTTTAATATCTTGTCAGCAGTTATATCAAATCCGATTTCTTCTTTCCAGTTAGAATTTTCATTTCTGCCTGTTGCAATGACCCTTCTTTAAGCAGTCGGTCAAGTTCTTATCCCTCGGCCAAAGGAATGAAACTTTCAAGTCTTGTTGCCATCCTCAGAGGATTTTGAGCTGCAAACAACCAGCCGCTTAGCCATTCTTCTTTGTTTTCGTTTGTTTGGTTTCGAGCAAGACTCTGCATCATATGAACAATGGACAAGCACAATTGTCACTGTACTTCACTCATCACTGGCTATAAGTTCTATACATAGATGATTAAATTACACTCACAGGTGTAAAAGTTCATTGCCACTTCCACTAAGTGGCAGAGCCAGGAATTAAAAAAAAAAACAAAGGAAAGTTCTACTGTTTATATATATATGTGCAAGAATATCATTTTTGTACCTATCTATAAAGTGTAATTTTTCTACTAAGGGGGTTGCACCCCTGTGGCTCCGTCCCTGCTTCCACTAGATATAAGATAGATATATCCCAAGTGAAATATAAGGACGTAGATTGCTATTTTTTTTTTCCTTTCCCAACTCCTCAAATCCTACCTGTCTCATTGGCATTTTGTCGAACACCTTGTGGTTCTTCATCTATCGTACTCGGACTTACAACTTTATGATCACCCTCTTCAGTAGGCAACAACGGCCCAATTATGTTCTGGCGGCGAGAGGCGGCTTCCTTAAGCTTCTTCCGTCGAATCCTCTTCCTCTGTGCCCTTGTGAGCTTCTTAGGCCCATGATCAGACTCCTGGTCTCCAGAGGAGGAAGAACCCCCATCCTCTTCCAGTTCATCTGCATAAAATAACTAATTACTTCAATTGCCTTTCCCAATCAATAATTGCAATGACAACGAATCATACTCATGTTATAAAGAAAACCTGAAATTTGATCCAAGTTGAGACCTTGTTCGAGAATGTCTAATGGTTCGTCATCGTTTTCTTCCTACAATTGTAATAAAGGAATAGTATAGTGAAGCAGTGTGAAAAAGAAAAAGAGTAATGATGGAGAAAATTAATTACTTGGGAAGGAGGTGATGGCGGAGGAGGATAGAGCATCCTAAGGAGGCCTTCATGAAACTTCTGCCGTTTCTCTTCTCTCTTCATACCTTTGCTAAATTTGATTTGTTCTTCGCTACAAATACATCCCAATTCAAATGCTTATTACTATATCCCAATAATGATCTTTTTCTCATAAAATTGTTGCCCTCCTTTGGTAATAAAATGCTTACCACTCTCCTTTCCAGGGGAGGGGTAGCTCGCGTCAAAATCATGATCAAACATAACTTTTGTAAACTTAGTTAAAAAAGAAAGTTTCTTCTTTGTTATCTATAGTTTTTGACATCGTGTTAAGCATTTGATTCTGACAATTTTTGTCCAATTTATAAAACTAACAAATAATTTATTATTTTATATCTATTTTACATGTATTATTAAATAGTTTTTATTTTTTAATGACTTATGCTTAATAAGAATAATTTAATAAAAATATCATTTATTATTTCTTAATTCTTATGTCAAATTAATAGTGAACAATTATTATTGAACGAAAAACATAAAATACAATAAAAGTGCAAATGTCCCCTCTCTTTTTGTACCAGATGTGACCAGTCTCCGTCAATGAAGAAGCCCATTTTGTAGTCACTAGAGAGTAGGAGTGCTTTAATCAGCCCCATAGAGATAGATCCAACAAGATGTCAAAGGATTAATGATTATAAACATCGTTGGTATAAAGCTAAGTGTAGTCTTTTCTTACTTTCGTATAATAAGTTGGAATGTAAAGCATTTTAGCTTGTTTCATGAAAAATGCGTTTTATCTTTAATCACACATTGAAATGTAGCATTATAACTTAGGATGTAGACGTGTGTAGATTTATTTTTCTTTAAAGTGATGATCGATCTAGAATTGGTTATGAATTTGGGTTATTTGTGTTCAATTCCATATGATAGGCTTCTCTATTTTGAAATATAACATGATGTTAAACATGTTATAAAAAAATACCATCTTTTTGTAAATAAAAATAACTATTTTTAAAATTTTATTTTTACGCTTAAAATATGATTTATAAGTACGTGTACAAATACTTATACTTTATTTTAGATTATAAATTTTAAAAGATAAAATCTTTTATCGTCCCACAAAACAATACTGCATGAAAAGGTACGAGGGAGTGTGAGTTTACTCTGATTTTTATTTTTCATTTAAAAGTAGACTCTAAATTCTTTTTCCCAAGAAGACCTCTAACTTAAAAAATTTCAATCTTTTCCCATTAGTCGAATTAATTATAATAGTAACATTTCATTATCTAACAAATAACATAATTGTTCATAAATAAAATAATAATTTAAAAAAAAAGAAGATAAATGACATGTTTAATAGATTATGTGTTTGTTTTTTTAAATTATACTACTTTATTGTATATATATATATATATATTGTCTTCAAATTTTAAATGAATTTGAGATGTTTAATGCGTTTTTTTTCCCTTCTAAACTTTATAGTGTGTCTATGTACATCCAGTTTCAATTGTTTGTATGATGTCTTTTTCAGGATAGGGTTGTCGGGGGCCTAAAGAAAGTGCAAGTCATTATGATTTGCTGAATTAATTAACTAATGCTGTAGTTAATATAGCAATTATACGGAATCTGTCATGATTATATGTAGATGCAAAGTAGTGCCTCTTGTTGAACCAGACTACTTTTATTTCAAAAGAATGGTTGTGCCCACAGCATATTGCGGCTAATCAATTAAACAAAATTATCATCAAAGCCTTATTCTTAATTATTATATTGCCTCCTATCACAATTAGCCAACCATGGTCGTGAACTTGTCTCAGCATACATTTAGCCATAGATTTCAAATACCTTTCACATTTATATAGTTAGAATTGAAAATTGAATGGGTTATATCTTTTCGCGAAAGAGAGAAGGTTATATTTATTGAAAGCAAAGTGTGAGTTGGGAAATAAGAATTGGAAGAATAAGGAAATGTGGAGAAATCAAGAAAAGGGGTAATAAAAATTATTTTTCGCTCATTGGTAGAATAGAGGAAAAATTTTATCCTTATATTAGGAAACAATTTATTTAGCTCTTAAAGGGTCAAGTAGAGGGGATCCTTCGTACCGTCATTGCGCTCGCTCGACTTGAAAAAATGATATGATTTATTGATGCATAAAATTCTGAATGTACATCCTCTTTCCCAAAAAGATGTCAGGTAAAAAATTGATTTTCATGTCCACTTCTCAATCTCTATTATTTTCTCAGAGATTATTATCATAAAAGATAATTATGATGGCCATTAGAAAATCTCGTCAACTTGGATTAATATTAAAAATAGAATTATCTGACCTAATAAGAGGCAGGCAAGAATTTTTAAAGCAAGACATCAAGCTCGCCATACGTGGCACAAATTCTTTACCTTATCAGTTGACTTCCTGAGAAATAAAATTTGAGTTGAAGTGGACAGCTGAAAATCATTACTGTAATTTAAGGGAGGTTATTTGCACATAATTAGACTCGAACCACTTTTCACCTGTCATAATTTATTATGCGTCCTTCTCCTGGGACCAAGTGGTTTAACTAAGATGTCCATAGATACACTTTTTTATGTTATATATGATTAATATAAATATTAGTTATATACTAAGATATGTAGTATTAATATATTATTTTTTAGGTATTAGTAATGTAAAGTGAAGTTAATGCATTAGTATGGTTAAAGATTCGGTTGTCCTTCAAATTTTTTCACTATATTTGTGAAAATTATCTTTGTAAATAAATAATTTTTTAAAAAGAATTATGCAACACATTCTACTCTAAATACATTAAACTAAATAATGCATAAAGAATACTTTATCATAATAGATACAAATATAACTAATAAAAACAATACTAACACACTCTATTTAGCATTACTTTTATACCTCCACCATTCCTAACTTAGATATTTATCTTTATGAAAAATTTCATCGCCTGCTACGTTTTTGTCAACGTCAGTTAAGACAGACTTTAATTTTCTTATTTAACTACAGTAATAAATAAGGAATAATTAATAGCCCAGCAAACATTTATGAGGGGGTTTAATAATACTCCCTCCCTTCACTTGTGGAAATTTTTTTAATTTGATTTGTATGTTTACTATTATTTTCTTTTCATTTTAGTTATTATATATGTTAAAAATAAAAATAACAACAATATAATTCAATAAGTGGGGTTTGAGGAGGATAGAATATACGCAGACCTTACTACTACCTCATAGAAATAGAGAGGTTGTTATATATGTTAAAAATAATTATTTTAAAAAATAATTATCAATTTTAATTTTTTTTTAATTTTATCTCTAACATTAATTATTTTAAAATTAAGATGTACATGAAAAAAAATATAATTATAAATGAGGATATATTAGTCAAAGCTTAAATGGAGAGATTATTTCGAATCTTTTTACAATTCGTTGTGGCATGCTATTGCTTTACACCTCGAAAACATTTCTTTGTTAAGTAAACGGCAATGGACTACGAATTGACAAGAAAGGATAGCAATACCAAACGAAAGTAAACATCTTTGTTTAATCATGTTGAGTTTCTTGGAAAATTTTGAGACATAAATTAAATCAACATTACTTTAATGATTTTTGCGCAGACTTTTTTTCTTCTTTAAAGAACTGGCATTTTTTTCATCTCCAAAAATCTGGGGTAATACATGCTGAGTGGAGGGAATTGAGTTTGACTCAAGCTCGTTGATCTTCTTTGAGAGAGATATAACAAGCTATGCTAAATTTATTGAGATGAGGTAAACACTAATCTAGTAAGAAAAACAAAAACGCTTGATTGATTAACTATCTGAAATTTCATTTTGTTATGAATATTTAATTTTTCACCTATAATTTTTTTTTTACATTTCCCCATACCTTACTCTCAAATTTTTTCAGAAAAAAGGAAGAACATGAAGAAGAAGATTCATTACATTATACAAGTTAATTTCTTAAATAGACACTTCATTAATAGTTTTTATCTCATAAATTCATTTTTTTCGTAGAAGAAAATTAAAAATATAAAAAAAGTGAATTTGTGAAATAACAAATATTAGCCGAGTAACCATCCGAGAAATCTAACCGTGCGCAAAGTAAACACGTATGTGTAACAAAATATGACAACAGGGAAAGATCAATCATAACAAAAACAATCCAAGAAAAAGTTCAGCAGATAATTAACAACACCTAAGCCTAGTTTCCTTCTTCCAATTTTTTCCCCCTTGAGGAGTACTCTGTTTCAGAACACCCCTGTTTTTCTGTAAGAAACAGCACAGCTTCTACTTCTTTTAAATACATCTGTATTCACTATCACCTCGTCACCAAAATCACACGGCTTATCTTCGTCGATTCTTCCAATTGCAACAGATCGACTCCGAGGCACCACATTACTAATTGATTTTTGCCTTAGAAGCTCTGCTTTCGCTTTGTCTACAAGGCTTTTTCTGGAAGCAATTCGCACCAGCTCCCTGAAATCTTCGTCTCTGCTACTTGACACAGATGAATTGACACTGAAACTTCTAGGCAAAGCAGAGATTTGTGGAACCCCCATGACACTGCCATATCCAATTTTTCCAGAACAATCCATCAGGCTATGAACATAACAGTCCCTGGCTTTAATTAAAACTCTAATCGGTGCTTTTATGCACTTCTTAATTCTGCTCTCTTTACTACTCTTATTTGTGCTCATTTTTCAAACTTTTGATCAGGAAGAAAGTTCGATCAGTCGAATGTTTACTATTATTGGCGGATATATACAGCTATACAAGAAAAAAAGACTGATAGGAAGAAATATATACAAGTGGGGGAAAAGCAAATTTAAAGTTTTAATGAAGGAAGAAGCTATATTGGTGGGGGTATTTATAATTTGTTGTTGGGACTTGAGACAGACTGGCATGATATGAGATGTATACCGGGAGAAATAATAGGAATATAAAAAGGGTTCGAAAAGAATTGGGCTTACACAAAAGATATTGTTGCGAAACCGTGAAAGAACACACAATGATTTAACGAGGTTTGGGTATGCCTATTCCTTTTAGCAAAGACGGGGAGAGTTTTTTCACGCTAAAAAAAAATTACAGTGCTTTAGAATGTTCAACTAGATACTCTATATATAGATCCCAATTAATATCAAATCTATAAGAGAAAGGTTTTTCTACTCCAAGAAGGGCGATATGTTTCTTTCTCAAATCTATTAGGACAAAAATTTCCTAAAATATACAAGGAAAAAAATAAAGACATAATTAATAAATAATTATCAGATATAACGAATAAAGGAAGAGTGATAGGTAAATTGAATTATAAAAAAGTATATGGTCAAATATTTCTCTTCTGCAAATCAAAATAAGTTGATGTGATCTTTCTTTTTCTTACTGAGCGGAGAAATAGGAAAAAAAATTGGAATACGATAAAGTAAAAGTTCAGAAAAGTAACTAAATAAATTTCTAAAATTTTGTTATTGAAATGATAAAATAATATAATAATTAATTTATATTGTGAAGTTTTCAAAAGTTTAAGTCGAAAGTAAACAGGTATGTGTGGGACTTGATGACCAAAAAATTCATAATGACTGAACGGAAAGGAAGAATAAAATTATGGTCGAAGGTGTGGACCTATAAAATACAGCTTAATGTTCAATATATTTTAATTAGTACTATATGTTTAAAAAAGATACACGCCGTAATCGAGATGGCAAAGATAATTATTTTTAAGTATATTTTTCGTTAAACGTAGTTTGAATTTTTCGTATTACTAATATGTTAATGACGACAGAGAAAGGAACACAATAATTAGAAGACTTGGAAAATACAAAATAATTTTCCATTTTTCAAATTTTCCTAGTCAATGTGAGAAGAATACGTGTCATTTTCCTATTTTATTTAAGTTCACAATAAATAGAATTTAAAGAAGATAATAATAATAATTAATAACCATATCTTGAATAAGTCGTTGATTAGTATCGACATTTTTGTTTTCTCATGTTGATCATGATATATACCAATATATATGCAATTAGTAATAATTTTGGATTAATTTCAGTTATTAGTCGTAGGACGGTATCAGTAAGTGTTAATTAATCCATATATAAAATGTTGATGATTTTGGTTCATTTCTATTGGAAGATCTAAGCAATTGACATGTATTTGAAAGTATAATCACCTTTTGTTTTCATCCTTAAAAATTGATTATATGCTCAGCCAGATAAATACTATTGGGTATGCTATTTACATGTCATTAAATATGGAAGCAACTTAGTAGCTTTTAGTTGGTAAGCCAAACATTAAAAATACGAATGAAGAAAAACAACAACATTTTTTATCCTGACTGATTCTTCTAAATATTTTGTATAGCTCTAAGTACTTTGTTTTAGAACTTTTTTTTTGTAAGTGCATATGCTGAGGAGTAACCCTCCTATTTCCCTGATAAGCAGTGGCGGAGTCATATAGTGCAGTGAAAAATTATACTATAATAAAAATTATTATATATATAAGAGACGTTGGTCCCTTTAATTTAGTTAGTTCATGCATTTATTTTTTAAAATTTTGAATAATCTTTTGAAGAAAATTCTGGCTCCGCCATCACTGATCAGGTACAGTAAGGATGAGTTTCTCTTTCCTAATTTTGTAATGCAGATGTTATCAGGTCAAACATAGCTCGCGCCTTATTTATAAATTTGAAAACTTTAATTTAATGAAAAAATAAAAATATAAAAACAACTAACTATATTATGTGTGCAACAGTGCAAAAAATAGATGTTTTGATACAACTTGGAATAGCACATATATATATATACACACACATTGTATCAATCTAGCTAGATTGAAATGAAATGAAATGCTAAATGCTTCTTAATATGTGCTGCTATAAACTTATAATATTTTCATGATCTCTATGAATGAACTACAAATTCAGTTGGAGTATTCATTTGTATTTTTCTAAAAATAATTCACACAAAAAAACATGTGAAATGATTGACAATGGCTTGGCCAACCCGGTCGATATTTATTTAATTAGAAAGAGGACCAATATAATTAAGAGGAAAAAAGATTGATTTTTAACTGAATGCTTTTTATTTAAGAACAAAATAGCTAAAGTGGGTAAACAGTTTATTCTTTTAAATTTTATCGTGGCAGCCAGTGAACAATAAAAATTTGACTCAATCAAAAATCAATTTAATTTAATTTAATATTTGTATTTTAAAAAATTGACTTAATTTGTTTGATCATCTTTCATAAACACCCATACATAAGATGGAGTAAAAAGACTAACGAATTAAATATGAGTTTTCTCCTATTTATTCATCTGAAAAATGAGCGGAAAGTTTATAATTACTGAAAAATAAAATTGTTACTTCCATCAATTAGGTGTGATTTTTTATCTATCCTTTACTATCTCCTAAGCCAGGCCTGGAGTTAAAAAGTCCAAATACATAAACAAATTCTTCAATTTAATCTTAATTGTATTTGATATTTTAATTCAAACTTATTTTAGTTAGATTTTTTATATAAAAATTGTATTTGGTTATTCTTGACCATCTATTAAATAAAAAAATATAGTGAGAGTCCGAGTGATTTTACTAATAATAATTGAGCAAAAATACCTACTATAATAGAAAACGATACATGACTTTTTGATACTTAATCTAAGATACAAAAAATAAAACATCAGCCTCTTTCATCACTTTTCTTCCCGAATTAAAAGATGACACGCAACTATTTTATTTTTATTGTTTTCCTTTTTTCTCTCTCCCTCTCACATTTTTTTTAATAGGTGGAACCATGGAGATAGATTGTTTTGATTTTTGATCTGTAAAGGATAAAATCAAAATTATACTTGAAAATATTAGTTTAAAAGAAAAAAGAATTAAATAAAGTCGAAATAATATATACATACATGAAAGAAATGGAAGACAAGGAGTATCTTCTTATTCAACAAATTGCACATACAATTGATAGTTTTACATCAAATTGCAGAGAAAAGGCCATAAATAGTTTTTACTTTTATACAAATAACATACGGAATCTATACGCCTCCGTTAGATTAAACTGTTAAGCAATTCTAGTCAGCAATTTCACCACTTATTTCTCTCTCCCCACTACTTTTTCCTCACGTTCCTGTGAAAAAAAACCCTAACCCCAACGATTCAAAACGAAGTTTCTTTTTCGTTTTCTCTGTCCTATGATACATTTTGACAT
>DF360340.1:13423-40075 GCA_000787875.1 Solanum virginianum | reverse complement strand
TCCGAACAAGTTTAAATTGAATTGTCAAAATAAAAATTGAGTCCTATTTAAGAATTTGTCATTGTATTTGTCCAGACAAAAAGAAAAAAAAATTATCTTTAACATTGAAAATGTCTGTAACTTCAGTACTACTAAATTAATTAGAATTGTAAAAATTGTTGGTTGATAAACTACACTCTAAAAGCTTGCGGCAATGGCTGTTAACAATGATAGTAATTGCTAATAATAATAGTAAGGTTATAGATGATGGTGGTCGTGATTGGTGATTCAATCTGTCGATGGTAGTTGTGAAATGGTGGCTAACTTCAAGGGTGGAGATGTTGTGCAAAAGAGTTCAATTGGAGTCTTTTATTAAAAAAAAATATGTATATTATATAAATACGATAAAAATAAATTTTTATTTACTTATATAAATCATTGAATTCTTTATTTGGATTCCTAGTTTCACCGCTGATTGTGCGATGAAGGCTAGCTAATGGCGAAAGATCGTTAAATCCTTCATCCTTGGCTTATATATATCGAAAGCAGGCTATATATATCGAAAGCATTAACAATTTGCCTTTATAACCTTGCTGAATGTTTTATCTAAGATTAACAATAACATACCCAGTGAAAAGGATTACTATTTGCTCGATCAGGACCCTAACTTATTGTGAGCCAAAAACCAAATTTATATGCCTTCTTTCTTTAAGGAGATTCTATCCAATTATTAGCCCACAAAATAGAGTGTGGAAAAGTCTTTCGGAAACAACCGGGATTATCATCATAAAATTAGCTCCATGTAGACAGAGGAACATTTAGGGGAAGGGCAATCAGACAATGAAGACGCAGTATTTGTTATTACATGGAGAGTTTACAGAGCTAATTAAGTGTCCATGTATGTAAGAGAAACCACAACTTACAATCCAGGAAACAACCGATGAAAATCGGAGAAAGATAGTAAAAAAGCCAACCAGTTTGTGTTTTAATTTTTTTCTTCTTTTGATTCTGCTTCAAATCATCATCCTTTTTGCCCTTCCTGAAGAAACAGCATAGCTTCTACTTCTTGGATAAACATCTGTATTCATTTTGACTTCCTCGCCAAAATCACACGGCTTTTCTTCATCAATTCTTCCAATGGCAACAGAACGATTCCGAGGCACAACATTTATCCCTTTTTCAGCCAGGGATTTACCCCTAGCGATCTCCAATTCCACTTGATTCCTTATCGAAGAAATTCGCAGCAGCTCCCTGAAATCTTCATCAGCACTAGACGCAGATGAATTAACACTGAAACTTCTGGGCAAAGAAGAGATTTCTGTAAAAGCAGGACATGAACCAATGGTACCTCCATACCTAATTCTGCCAGAACAATCCAATAGGCTTCGGACGTAGCAATCCCTGGCTTTAATTAGAATTCTTAATGGTGCTTTTATGCACTTCCTAATGCTACTTTCTTTGTTGCCCTTTGTGCTCATTTTCACCCTTAATTAACAATCAAGCCCTCATGAACAACGCTGGGATCGGGGAGAAGATGAACGAAATTTTACGAGTCAACTTATGGATAAGTACAAAATTAGTAATGTAAGATATGAAGAAGAGTATTGCACAAAAGAAAATAAGCTAGTGGGGAACAACTAATTAAAGATTATAGGCATTGTCAAGAGTGGTATTAAAGTAACCAATTTTTACTACTGAATATTCAAGAGATTCAATGTTGGTGGAGTATTTATAATCATAGGGAAACTTATATGTTTAAATTTTTTTCCATTTATAGCCATATAATTTTAATGTATTTATATTGTATGTTAATGTAATATTTTTAATTAAAACAAGTTTAATACATTTTTAGATACTTATAATATATCTATATTGCAATTATTTTTATATATATTTACATTTTTTTATATATTGTGTGATTTTTTTACTAAGAGAAATATAATATACATTTTCAGTGTGATATATATATTTTAAATTAATAAATATTTTATAAAAAACTCAAAATTAAGTTAGATTATTTATTGGATAAAAAGGAAAGGGCTCCAAAAGGATTGGGGATGACATAGGATATCTTCTCCAAGACCCACAAAAGGGATATTTCTTAGTATAATTAATTTTTTCTCTTTTATGAACTCAACATGGCCAAAAAAGCTAAATTAATCAGGTAAGTGAATTTCAAGTTTTCTTTTTCTTAAAAAAAAAAAAAAAAAAGATAAAGAGAGGAAGGAGACTATTGCAATGGCTGATGACGTAGAAAATGTCCATACTCCATAAATATACAACTACTAGCTATTCAGCATATACTGATAAAAAGAAACATGTCTTCATCGAGACGGCAAAGGATTATCTATACTATTTCTCAAGTAGATATTTTTATTGGATTTAAATTCTGAAAAATATTAAATGCCAGTGTGGATTTATTTATTTACTAGTCTTGTTGTATGTGCTTTGCTCGTGATCAAAGCGAGAAGAATTAAATTTTGATTATGAACTTATAAAAAGATAAATAATTCACTATAAAAGTAATTTTGATAAATTATTTATTTATAAATATCGTATGTATAGAGATTCTATCATTAATTAGAATTCATGGTAAATTAAAATTTTCTATAAATTCTATCACTAATTAGAACTAATGATAAATTAAAATTTTCTTTAGCGACTGCAAGGTATTTTCTTGATCGAATGAAGAATAATTAGAAGTCTATAAAATAAGAAATATTTAGGAATCTTTCCACGGTTAGAAGTCCTTGTTGACATCCTGAAGGCGCAACGTCGTGGCAACTTGCAAAAATAATTAAATAAAAGAATTTAAAAGGAAAAATAATTTAATTTGGGAGTCACCACTTAATTTTAAGGATAATTAGAAAACCAATTAATTATTTACAAAAAATAGTTTGTGAACCAAAAAATTTCGGGTAGCGCCCTTCAGAATCCACAACTGTGGATTCCGGCTGAATTTATTTTTTTACAAATTGAGGAGGAGATACACAATATCACACAAGTATAATAATCAATGAAATAAACACACAAAAAT
Source organism: Solanum virginianum (assembly GCA_000787875.1). NCBI lineage: Eukaryota > Viridiplantae > Streptophyta > Magnoliopsida > Solanales > Solanaceae > Solanum > Solanum virginianum. The sequence goes on along the minus strand of DF360340.1, from coordinate 37,059 downwards.
AAATATACACAATAATGAAAAAAATAAAGAATAAATTAATATTATTCCGTCTTTTAAATGGGGAGGCCTCGAAATCTGACTGATAGATTCGTCATTTGCCAAGTTTAACAAATAATGAATTTAGAAAATTTGAAATGTAACATGTAACAAACATCAATCAAACTAAAAAATTTCCGTCTTTTTGAATGGGAAGGCCTCGAAATCCAACGGATAGATTCGTCATTGGCCAATTTTAACAAATAACATAAATAAAAACGTATAGAAATTAACAAAGATAAGACAGAACAGGATCAACAGATAATACCAACACAACAAGATACTTCGTAATAATAACCAAGTAAAAATACATAGTTAATTTTGTATATGTGTAATTAATATACATATATTTATATATCTGGCAAGCGAGATCGAGAGAGGGGGGAAAGAGGCGAGCGAGATCGAGAGAGGGAGGAGAGAGACGAGTGAGAATGGTGAGAGACGAATTTTATATGTATACTATCAAAATAATTGTATATGTGCAGCTGATATACATTTGTAATTGTATATCTGCAAGAAATTGGAAAGAGAGGGGCGAGAGAAATTGCAACAAACTCTAACTATAGCAACAAAATTCTAACTATAGTTATAAATTGTAAATTTGTCAAACTATAGTTGTATAATATAAATATATATATCATATGTTTTGCCTAATTATGTTATTTTTCCTCTTTAAAACTACATCTATCATCACATAATTAGGATTATGTTAAAATTAAAAGTACATTTAGTCATAAATTTACATAATAATTAATATTATTTTCTTCAAATCAAGAATATGAAAATAGAAACAAAAAAAATATAAAATAAAAAGAGAAAAGAGAGATTTTAAGATAAAGAAAACTTGAATATTAATTCAAACTTATAATAAAATTTCAAAAGAAGATGCATCACCAATCGATAAAGGTGAGACAAATGGTAGGAATAATCTATGAATAAAATTTTGAAATTATAAATCCTTTTATAATAGCATATAATTCATAAAAAAAAAGAATTTAGTTTTGGACTCCTATATGATTTGTAATAGAGACATTTATTATAATTAAAAAAGCAATAGAAAATTTTTATAAACAAAAAAAAAAAAGGGTTAAGTAGTAAAAGTGTTATGACCAAAAATGGATTTGAAAATTTTTCAAAAAAGAATCTACAATAGTTTTTAATTTTTTTTTAAAAGTAAGAAAATCAATGTTTTGTTGCTTTTTTGAAATACAAATCTACCAAAGACGATTTTTAACCTCTCTGTTTACAATCTAAAAAGGACTAAAACCTCCAATTTTTTAGTACTTTTTTAGGTATTTTTATCTAAAGCAAAGTTTTTTAACGAATGATAAAAAGTTTAAATAACAATTTTAAGTGTTTTCGTGCTTTTAATATAATATAAATTAATATGTTATTTAAGGAAGAAAGAATATAAATAAATCGTATAATGATAAGTCTAGTCAATTCAATTGTATAGATTAGAGGATAAACACAAACATAGTTTCATAAGGTTTTTCGTTTTCTCGTTACCTTAATAAACTTCACAATTAAACTATAGTAGACAAGACATCATAAGCTTAAGAGATTGAATCATGGCTCGACAGATTAATGAGTCATCCGCCTTGTCGACTAATCAAAATGATTCATTCATTAAACTAGCAGTAACTTGAATTGATTTGATCTTAAACAACTAATCCTAGAAAGTATCTACATAAGTTATTTACTGTACGAACTACGTTGTTTTGTTTTAAATTATCTGAAGAAAAGTTTTTCCGAAAGAGGAAAATCAATATTTTGCAAAAGTTATTTCATTGTAGAAAATAATTTGAAGCAACAAACACCAATTATTAGGCGGCCCCAGAACGACGACGTAATTGTGTCTTGCTCGTCTGTCCTGAACTCATATTTGCTTGTCGATTGCGAAGTTCCCAACTGTCTTTAACCACAATAGTCTTCGCCGCGAACTGTGTGAAACCTCCATCTTTTCTGTCAACGTCATCTTACAATGTCATGGTTTGCTCGATCCATTGCCAACACTCTCAGACTCGACGACGACGTCGTTTCAACTGACAACCCGACAACGGAGAAGCAACAAACAATTGATGATGATTCATCGCCAGTATCACCGTCACGCGGCGTCAAGGAGGACTTCTCGGAGCTCACCAAAACCCTAACTCGTCAATTTTGGGGAGTTGCCTCTTTCCTGGCCCCACCACCCCAATCCGAGCCCGATAAGCGTTTACTGGATCCGACTTCAGGAACAGCTCGAGATTCGGATGACAAGGAGTCCGACCCGGCGGGGATCGAGGGTTTGCGGAGTGATATTGCTGAAATTGGGGGCAGATTCAAGAGTGGGATATCCAAGTTCTCCAAGAATATTCCCGTGTCGGAGATCAGCAAAATGGCGTCCAACTTACTGCAACTGGGACCGGAGGAGGAGGAGGAAGAAGAGGATAAGAGGTTTGATTCCGGTAGAGGTGCAGTTGGTGTTACGGAGGAAGTAGTGGCTTTTGTGAGGGATATTGCTATGCATCCTGAGACTTGGTTGGATTTCCCTTTATTCGAAGATGAAGACGACGAAGGTGTCTTTTTATTTGTTCACCTAATTTTAAGCCTGCGCTGTGTATTTTCATTGCGTTTTTTCTTACTCATATCAATGCTCACTGCTTGTGCAAAATTGATTAGGGTTATTAGAATGCTCTATAATTAACCTTTGAGAATTCTATAATAGCTCGGGCTGCTCGGTGCTTAGGTGCCGTACAACATGCTTGACATGAGAAGATTTTCCTCTCATAGCCGAAGATATGAAACTAAACTGTTGGGTATTAACCAGATTTCAATTGTTAAGTATTGTAGCTTGCAAAAGATCACCCATCAATTCACATTGGCCATAAACTGAAAACACTTAAACCACTAGGTAGTGGCTTCAAAGATAGAAAAGATGGAAGCTTTGTTTAGGTTTCAAATTGATTAATGCAGGATTATGTTTACTGGGGTTCTAAGACTGCTTTGCTGATCTCTTTCTTATATATATATATATATATATATATATATATATATTTGAGTATGTTGGTTTTGCAAAGTGAGGCATAGTATAAGATTGTTAATTTAAAGCTGGCCCAGACACCATGGTTATCAAAAAAAAAAAAAAGGGAAGAGATTGTTAATTATTGTGGAAATTGTTTTCAAATTTTAATTAGGGAATCAGAAGGATTGAGATTCCTTCTTGCGTAGTGGTTAAACATGTCTTGGAAATAAAAATTTGTGGAATCAAGTCTGAATGGAATTTCAATTAAAAAACAAACTTGAATAGAGGTAAAGAGTGCAACGCTTATTTGGGTACTTGAAAGTAGATGGTTAAAAGTTGCTAACTTTGTGCATATATCTTTTGAATGTCCAGAGTCACAGATGCTTGTTTATGTGTATTTTCATGGTGAAACATAAACCTTTGGATATTTCCATGACTGCCCTTTTATTTACCGATGACTTAGGTCATATCTGTACTTGTTCACCGTGATGTGGATGAAGATGATGCTGAATTTATATTAATTTTTGTCTTTTTGTAAGTTCTATTAATACTCCCAGTTGCCATTATGATGTTGACATGTAAATATGCTGACTCCCTTTCTCGCTTTTTTTTTTTTAAAAAAAAAAAAGGAATGGAGGAGGTAGTTTCTGTCTACTCACATGAGTAGTTACCGTCTTAAGGCACTCATGACTCAAGAGATGACTTAACATCTTCAATATGTCAGTTGATGATACCAATTCACTTAAATGCTACTTTTGGACTAAATGTTCAAATTGTTGACATTTTCCTTCATATATCATATTACACATTCTTACCTTTAAATATCCTATTGCATGTTTTCTGTGTCCTGCTTTGCTGGTTAATCTCGAAACCCTCATATAAACTATGGATTATTATACATGAGTGCAACTCTTTCCCACATACGTATCACTACTTTATTATGTAATGCATGTTTTGCGTCATGTATATTTGAAGACGGAATATCTAACATTTAGCTCTATCTATTGCAGTCGATTTTGACTTGTCTGATGCACAACAAGAGCATGCATTAGCTGTCGAGCGTCTTGCTCCAAGACTGGCTGCTTTGAGGATTGAGCTCTGCCCAGGTTACATGAGTGAGGCTCGCTTTTGGAAGATTTATTTTGTTCTTCTGCACCCTAGACTGGATAAACAAGATGCTGAACTTTTATCCACACCCCAGGTAAGGCAGTGCATGTAATGCTAGAAATGGTTCCATTTCTCATTAATCTATTTAGCACTTCAAATGATGCTCCTTTTTTCCCCTTTTATAAAGAAAAAAAAATCCTTTATAAAAGGATAATTCCTTTTATAAAGATAACTCCTTTATAATTCCTTATATAAAGATAATTCCTTTATAAAAGGAAAAATACAAGGCTCGCATTTGGGAGATTTACTTTGTTCTGCTGCACCACAGACTGGATTAACAAGATGATGAACTTTTATCCACATCCCTGGTAAGGCAGTGCATGTAATGCTAGAAATGGTTCCATTCTCATTTACAATCTATTTAGCCCTACAAATGATGCTCCTTTTTCCCCTTTTTATAAAGGAAAAGAAATACTTTATCTGCAAAGGTAGTAAAAGAATGCATAACTTACCGTTTTCAACTCGTTGGTTTTGACAACAATTGACACAATCTACTGGTTCCTAATGAGTAGAATGTAGTTTAAGGGATTTGGTGCTGAACCTGGAGAAAGGCTGATTGGGATTTGATGAATAGAAGGTCACTAGTTAAATCTTTCTTTATTCGAGTTAGTCGAATCTTTCATTTCTTTTTTTCCCTCTAAGGTCGGCAGTTCTCTCATACAATCCCCATTAAGGTCATCTTTTGGTCTGGGCTGGTTATGAAATAAGTATTGAAGTTTTTGTAGTAGAACTGGGACTAAGATGTGCATAACTGTTACTGTAAAGTAGCTCGTGTTACTATATATACTGGATAATTGAGTTAGTCATAAATAGCACAGGGAGAAGTATCCTTACGAGAAATGGATACAGTTGGGAGTATCTTAAACAGAAAAGTTAATGTGTGATTTAGAGATCACTCCATATCATAGTTATTTATGGGGTTTAGAGAATTGGCCTGGCCTCTTCTTTTCCAGGGGAACAAATGTTATACAGAAGTGATTCTAGTGGAAGTAGTTCTCCTAATATGTATGGGTTTGAATTAGCTTTTTCCCGAGTGAGAAGCTTTTAATCTTATTTTTTGCTAAACCAATGCCAGTAATTCTGGAGCGCGTCATCTGTGCCTCTTCTAAAATTCCGGTTGCATCTTCATTTGAGCTATCGGAGCTTAGAGATTATTCCTTATCCCATTTCTGATGGATTGCTATCCTTGGGGCTTTTACTACTGTAATTGTTTCATTATATTGATGCCATATTTGGCACTTGGCTATTTGTGGAAGCTAGTCGAAGCATCTTCTTACCTGTCTTTTCATGACAGATCCTTTTTTTTTTTGTTTTGTTTTGCTACTTGAAAATTCTTCTTCTCCTCTATCATCTCCTCCCTTTGGCAGTTGAAAGCTTCAAGGTTTTACTCTTTCTTTTTTTTTTTTTTGGATAAAGTAAGCTTCAAGGTTTTACTTTTTATTGCATTAGTTTGGTTCACAAATTTTCTGCAAGTGTCCTATGATTTTTAAGAGCTTCTTGTTACTCCCCTGGACCCCTGATGTGTACTGTAAATTTGTGCATGTGGATGAGTAGGGGGATAAGTCTAATTTATCCATCTATATAATGAGAGTATGAGACCAATAGTAAAACAGATGATTGTTCATGCTAGCATATCAACAAAGCGTGCCCTTGTTAAAAGTGGTCTATAGTTTACTAGTCCTTTTTTTAATTGTACTTTAGAATAGTTGTTAACCTTTGGTGCTGAAAATGCTGTTCGTATGTTTAGGTGGTCAAAGCTAGGGCCTCATTCGCGCAAGAATTGCATAAACGAACCAAGCCAATAGAAGGAGATTGGTCAAAGGAGGAGACTTTTAAATCAACCTACAGTGGTGGTTTTCAACATGAGGAGATGCTTGGTGTCCCATCGACTGCTCTCTCTGCGGATGTGGTCCGAGACATGTGTAGTGTGGATGTTGCCACTTCATCTATGGTTGCCGGCTCTGTTACCGACGTGCACCCTGTCATTAGTGAAAATCACACAGTTGATAAACTTGTGGTTGAAGAAGGACCTGTTATCCTAGTCAAAGATGAAAAATTGCAAGCTGCATCGCCCACTAAGATAGAGGAGAATGACGAAGAGGATGCTGATGATTGGTTAAAGGAAGAAAACACAGAAATTACAGGTACCAGTAAGACAGACATGTCCTTTGAGGATGATGAGGACGTGTCTTTCAGTGATCTTGAAGAGGATGATTCAGATATGCCTGCAAAATCAAAGAACCCAATTTACAGTTCTGATAAGGACTCACAAGATTGGGTCCAGTTGAGGAAAAGCTCCACTGACTCGTCGAGAGATACCAGCTCCATCAAGCAGATTGGTTCTGTCAAGGAAAATATGCAGAATCCTGATAGTAAAGAATCAAATGATTGGCTGGACATTGATGACCTTGAGGTGGCATGAACTTATGTAAGATTTAAATATAGTTGCTGTCCCGTTCATTTATTTTTGTGAATATATCTATTTCCTATCCTCCAGTCTCTGCTCTGTGCCGAGGACTCCTAAACTGTATGTTTGTACATAGAATGCATAATGAATGATAATTTGGTTGTGCTCCTATTATTATGCGAATGCAGCTTCAATTATCTCCTTTTTAGGAGATGTATCCAAGGCTTGCAATATAGTGTTAGTGATATTAAAAGCTGATGATCTGATTGTGTCCTATCTGTGTGAAGCATAACTCAAGAAGATCTAATTGTCCTATCTGTATGAGCATAACTCAAGAAGATCTAATTCCTAATATAATTGTCAAGCCTAATAAATATTAATTGACCTGTGAAATCGTTAAAAAATAGTTTCGTGAGTCTGATCTTCACTTGTGTTAAGGTGTCACCTCCAGCTTAGTGAGACTTCACCTTTTGGCATCACCTAAGCTAGAGCCTAAGTTAATGTTGCCTTTCCCTTTTATTAGCTCCCAATCCAGGTTCTACTTGATAGATTCATACACTACTGATTGACCTTCGGAACTTCAAAAAGTTTTACTCCGCAAAGATGAGTACATTTGTACCATGCATCTACCATTATTTACAAAGAGTTGCTAATTTTATTTACATATGGACGTTGCTATTTATTTACAATCTAGATGGCCTAAACCCGGTAGGGTCTTCAGATTACCACTTGGATCATGGAATCTTAGGATTTTATAGGTCTGAAATTGCTGGAAAGCCACTCAAGCTGAGACCAAAACATGCTTCCTAGTGAGAAACCAGGCTTGCTGTCTTGCTTGCCACTGCTACTGCTACCGCTTGTGCTAATGATAGGAGATGTATTTGACAAAGTTGTGCGTTGAGAAGATGGTGCCTCTGAGGATTTATGTGCCACCAGGACAGTGCCTCCAATTTCTCGTCTTACTGTCTCCAAGGTTTCTGGAGTCACAGCTTGCCCTGAAGTATCTTTCACGTAGAATGTGCCAACTGCTTGCTCTCCCTGTAACCCAACCTCAGCCCTGCTTATCGATAATCCGCTCTCCCTAAACACTCTTGTGACGTCTGCTAATAATCCTACCCTGTTTTGGGTAGTAACATCCAGCCTCAATCCCTGTATAGATCATATAGTCACTTGATATCGTTAGTACACTTTGTCATAGGGGAGAGGAAAGTAGATTATAAAGATACAGTAAACAGTGTGCTAGTTACTCCATTTTGAAAACGTACATGGGACACTCTCCTCTCAGTGGCAGCCATCAAATTTTGGATCATCTTACGTCTTTCAATTTCTGAAGGCAAAGTCCATCCATTCTTGTGTCTCACATAGTATTCCTGTGGTTTTTTCATGCATACGTAGAGGAGTTACAAACAAAGATTCAGTGTTTTTTGGTACTGTCTGGACCAGAGCCACTATGACTTTGCGGGAGCAGTTTTGATAAAGAGGGCAAAAGTAACAGATTACCTGAAAGGCGATGTTTTCAAAAGAGCTGATGGAGGCATGGAACACCACATATTGCAAGTCTGTCAGGGTGCAGATAGTGTCGAATAGCAATTTGGGTCTGTCTTTACTCCTCACAGTAACAATAGAATAGCCCTTCTCCTTGCAATTTTCTATCTCCACTTCTGTGCTATTACATCCCCCCTTCTGCCCGTGTGCTACATCATCTTCACTTAAGTCATAACCACAGGAACAACAATGTTCATAGTCTCTGTCAGCAGCCATCAACTGATGGAGCCGTCTTTCAGTATGGGTCTGGCTAGCTGCAGGGGCTGCCAATCTCACATTCCGTCGCTCCCCTTCATAATGGTGGGCCTCAACAACATTCTCCAGTTGGGCCTGTATTTGGGCCACTCGATAGGAGTCCATGAGTGGCCCATGCTTCAGATCATCTTCCACATAAATAATGCAGGCTGCTCGCTTGTTATGTGTCCATGCCACTGCACCAGAGATGTGGCATCCTAACTCAGCCAGCACAGCAGATATCTCCGACAATAGTCCTGGTCTATCTGTTGCCGTCATCTCCATAGCTGTGTGCTCCATTGAGACATGCCTGGGCCTCGCATCTCTACTTGCACAAATAGCCTGTCAGAAAATAAGCTTGTTTTTAGATAAATGTTACTAAATTTGGCAAACAGATGCCTGAGCACTTTTTTTTTTTTTTGCATTTTCGAAAAAAGAATAGAGGAAATTAATGGGTAGTTTTGTTGGAATACTTTAATTCAAGTGAATAATGCATAAACTAACCTGTTCGATGTAGTGGATGAGGCTTTCGTCAGTGATTTTGTTCCCAAGTTGATCGGTTACATGGAAAACTGAGAAGACAAATATTATAGTTGTGAATGACTCAGATATAGATCAGAAAGTTGTTACTTGCATTTTTATAATACTAGATTATAATATTCAGACCGGCTGTTGAGTGATTGGTGAGATCACAGAGAAAAAGGAGAACTAACCATCCATTAACCAGCCACCATCAGAGCATATATATGATCTTAAAATCAGCAAGTCCAAATCTGTCAGAACTTGGACCATCTCCAGCAATATACCATGTTTGTTCGCACTATCAACCTGTGGTCCAAAAAATAACAATAACTACGTCTCAATCGCACAATTTAAACGTCCCAGTCCAATATTATATTGCACAATTTAAACATCATAAAATATTCCCAATCCCCTTAACACAATAGTGGACCCCATAACAAAGACTTCTTTTATAATTAGCATTTTAATTAACGGCTGCGGTATTGCAATCTGTTTTTTAAGTGGTAAGTAGGCAATCATTAGCGTTTCCTGTGGTTCTCAGAAATCCCCTTAACACAATGGTAAAGCAGGTTTATAGCCTAATTTGGGCCCAGTATATACCTTCTTTAGTTATTTTGGAATCTAAGATGAAATTCATTAGCTGGTTAGGTACTCCAACTTATACCATAACAAAGCAAAATTAAATGAAATCAGTATTTCTAATTAGAACGAGACAGATAGAATAAGAGGAAATGCTAATGACTCTTCTAACCTTTACAATAGTGCAGTCTTTGCAAGTATCATTATCAATGCACACCCTGAAAAATCAAAACCAGAAACAAATTAAGCAATGAAGCAAAAATATAAATGATGGCGTTAAATCCTAAGCGTATCAATCCATACATATAACTTAAATTCAAGCAGAAAAAGAAAAGGGCAAGCTTGTTGCACTAAAATCCTCGCTATGCGTACGTTAAATCCTATGTGTATCAATCCACACAACCCTTGCTATGTGCACGGTATGGCGTTAAATCCTATGCGTATCAATCCATACATATAACTTAAATTCAAGAAGAATTGCACTAAAGCTACACTAAAACCCTCGCTATGCGTACGTCCGGCCCGACCACAAGGGTAAAATTAAATAAAATTTGTAAAGACTGTTAGGTATAACAATCAAATGGTAAAATTAGATTGGTAGTATTGAAAAAAATGAAGTTAAAACTAAACCTGGGAGGGTGAATTCTTTCAATGAGTGATTGAAACTCATGATCACCATAGGGTTTGTAAACAGCAATCTCCATAGACTCCTGTGATTGATCAATGTACAACAACATGTGAGAAAAATCCACATTTATATATATATATATAAAATAGAAAAAATTCAATACAACTGGCATCCGCTTGTATCAACAAGTTTGAAAAAGAGCAATTAAAAAAAACAGAGAACAAATGTTTCTGCAATTATTTAATTTCCTTTCTTGTTTGCCAATTGAGATAAGCTTTCAAGAAACCTAGTGCAAAAGAAGTAAAAGATTAAGATTAATCCTATGTACATACAAGTTCGATCAAAATCTATTTGGATTAAAGAAAAGGGGATGATGGGTACAGAAAAAGATTACCTGAGAAAGATGGAATCTTGTAATTCCAAATGTAAAATTCAGAGATTTGGGTTTGTTTTCTGAATAATTTTGATGAAAGAAAGAGAGATATAAAGGGAGAGTAAGAGAGACAGAGTCAAAAGAGGGATCAAAAACTGGAGGAGCAATACAGAGAGAGAGAGAGAGTTGTGTGTATTATATATGTGGTTCTCCAAACTATATACAAAACAGGACAGATCCGTACTTACTGTTTCGTTTTTCCTTTCCCATCCACAAGAAAACTCTTTTTCCCCTTTTCTTCTCTCCTAGTTTTCTTTTTTATTTATTAAAAATATTTATTTACTCCACTTATCCTAATTTTTTAATATGGTACCCTTCAAATCTTGAGAGTCAAATTTTTTATTTTGAATATATAATTTTTAATAATTTTAAAAAATATTCATATATTTAAAAATTAGTATCATAAGTTATAATAATTGATAATTTAAAAAAATAACAGTAAATAAATATCAATTAAATAACAGCAATAACAACAAATTATCTTCGCCGTCAAAATGATCATTTCATTATTATTACGTGATTCATTCACCACTGTAATTATCATCGCAATAAACTTTGTTACCATTGATATGACTCACACTTTATCATCAATGATCATTATATAATTATCACTGCTAGTTCAGACATGTGTGCCGCGTCAATTTAAAAAAATGGTATTTGTCATTAAATAAATATAATATTCATGCAAATAAAAATTATTAATTTGATGCAATAGTTTAGTCTATTATAAAATGGGAAAGATGAGAAAATCAATTCAATTATTTATAATATAGATATGTCAATAATTTTTTAATACATAAAGTAATAATTCAGAGTTAGATAATTAGAAATTAAATAATTAACTGACTAGAATTTAACGTAACAAAAGATTTCTAAATATTAAATGAGTAGTTTAATATTTTCAACATAATTTTACTAAATTTTTTTCTTTTTAAATTAGTTATATCACTTACTTTTATTAACAACAATTTGATTGTTAAAATATTAGTTAATTATTTAGATAGAATAGTGTTAAATCAAAGTGAATTTCAAAATATAAAGAAATTCTAATCCAAAATTGAATATTAAAATTAAATAAATATAAAAAATAATAAAAAGATGATTTTATCTAAAAAAAGTATTTTCATAAAGCAAAAAATTCAAGCAATATTTCTGAGAGTTTTCATGCTTTTAATATAACATAAATTAACAATAATGACAAATCACCTCTTCTGTCAAAATTGTATTGTCGTTACTCTCAGATGATTCATTCACCGCTATCATCTCACTGAACTTTGTCGCCATCATACTATTCACGCTTTACCATCAACAATTTCATTTGTATATAATTGTTACCATCAACATACAACAATGACAAATAATCTTTACTGTAAAAAATGATCATTATTGTTACTATCAAATGATTCTTTCTCCATTATAATTATCTTTACAGTAAATTGTACTATCATCAATTATCAACTGTTAATACAATCACAATACGTACTATTGTCAATTTCTATTACAATCATCTGATATCATTATTATTATCAATAGTTAACGCAATCACTATTATAATTAATATCAATCACGATCACAATCATCTTAATATAAATCACTATTATTGTGTGATCACCATGATAATAAACCATTTCCAGCTATTACCATCCAAATATATTTGTCATCATCCCATAATTACTGACAATTATCATTAGTGTCACGTTTTCCATCACAACCATCACCAGTTGTCATGACAAAATCGCATGATTATTCTATTTTATATTTTAAGAATTTTTGGATATAATATTCTATTACTTTTAATATATATGTAAACCTATTTTTTTTGATCCATTATAAAAACACTAATTAAGTATCTATGCTTTGCACGTGCGTATTACGATAATTAACAAAAGCATATACTTAAAAGCATGTAACTATTTATAAGTACCATTGGCAATTGAAGAATGTAAAGTCTATTGAGTATAAAATTTTGATTAAAGCTGCAAAAACGCAAGCCTCTGTCCATTGAGTGATTGAAACTCATGATCACCATAGGGTTTGTAAACAACAATTTCCATAGACTCCTACGATTGATAAATGTACAACATGCGAGAAAATTCACATTTATTTATATAAAATAAAATAAATTCAATATAGCTGGCATCTGCTTGTATTTAATTTGTATCAACAAGTTTGAAAAAGAACAATTAAAAAAACAAAAAGAAAATAAATATTTCTGCTATTATTTGTTTTCCTTTCTTGGTTGCCAATTGAGATAAGTTTTCTATATTTTCAAGAAACACATAACAAGTAGTTCAAAAGAAATAGTAATCACTCTTAATCAGATGACTTCAGTATCAATATCAGTATCAAAATAAGTAGTTAACACAATTGCTACCATTATTAGTATCAGTCACGATCACAATTATGTTATTATAAATCATGATTATTGTGTGATCACCACGATAATAAATCATTCTCAGATACTATCATCCAAATATATTTGTCGTCATCTCATAATTACTGACAGTTATCATTCGTGTTACACTTCTCATCATAACCATCACCAACTGTCATGACAAAATCGCATCACTATTCTATTTTACATTTTAAGAATTTTTGATATAATATCTTATTAGTTTTAATATAGATACACCTGTTTTTCTTGATCCATTATAAAAACACTAGTTAAACACATGTGCTTCGCACGTGAATATCGCAATAATTAACAAAAGTATATATTTAAAAGCGTGCAACTATTTATAAGTACTCTAGGCAATTGAAGAATGTAAAGTCCATTGAGTATAAAATTTGATTGATAACTTAAATAAAGCTGCAAAAAACGCAAGCCTCTGTCCACTGGTACTGTATGAATATATATGTTGCTCCTTTAGATGGTTAAAAAAGTAGACCAGTCACAAACAAAAATGAATATTAATTAATATATTACCATATTTAGAACTAAATTTGTCATCAAATAATTAGAATTCATGAAACTTTATTAGAGATAAGTAATTCTTGTTATTAATTCAAAAAAGATATTTATTAATATTTTTTCATATTCAGAATAAAATTTCTTGTCATACAATTTGAATTATTGTTGAAATTTTAACTACTTTTATAAACATAGATGAGTCATAAACAAAAATAAATATTAATTAATATCTTGCCATATTTAAAACTAAATTTGTCATCAAATAATTAGAATTCATCATATTTTAGTACAGATAAGTTACGACTAAACCTACTCGAAGTTACCAGTGTTTGAATTTGTGGAAAATATTATTTAATAATATATAATAATAACACAAGTAGACTCATATCTTATTATTGGTTAAATAACAATCCAAATATATAGGAAAATATTTATACAGAATAAAATTTTATTTGAGATAATAAAATTAATGGGTCTTGTTTTTCATTATTCCACAATAAAAGTATTGCTTGATGTTAGTAAAATTGGTGGTCTTATTTTTCATTGTACTATTGTACAATAATTAATTTTGATTAAAAAACAGTCCTATTAATATGTGGGTGTTCTTGATCTTCCCTTTCTATCTACAAAATTTATATAATTAGGTAGTTTAATAAGAAAAGATTTGTATATTAATTAATTGACTAATATGTTACACGTAGAATTTATTAAAATTAATTTAAGATTTAAATTATATCATTAAAATTAAAATATAATAATTGAAGAAAAAGGGTAAAGAGAGTAATAAGAATAAAGAATCTTGCCCATGTAGATTTAGGAGTTCTTTTTAGGTTACGACTTACTTTTTTGGTTATAAAACTTTAGTTTATGTTTACAAACATTAATTCTTAATCAAATATGGTATATAATATTACAAAGATAACATAAATAATAATTTGAGAAAACAATGTGAAAAGATAATTTTATCTACAGAAGAGATTTTTAATAAAGGATAAAAAGTTTTAACAATATTTTTGAGAATTTTCAGGCTTTTAATATGGTATAGATATAGAATAAATAGATCGATAAATATCATGTCCCTTTTTAAATTTTTGAACTTATGCAATTTAAAATTTTATATTATCCTTGACAAAAAGTTTTTATAACTTTACAAATATTGTGACATATGTAACATCACACGTTCTCTCTCTATAAAAAGAATGACTTGATCTATATTTTAAATTAATTTAATTTTGATTTTATTTTCTCATAAATAATATTATGACATATTTAAAATAATATTTTTTATAAAAAAATCTAACTATATAATATCACGATAAATTTGAAAACATACATTCAAATTTTTTTCTTTATAAAAACTTCCAACAACAACAACAACAATAAGAACATACCTAATAAAATCCCACAAATAAATGATAGAGACAGTAGAATGTACGCAGACCTTACCACTATCTCATAGAAATAAAGAGACTATTTCCTGAGAACCCTCGTCTCAATTTTTATAAAAACTTCTAACTGTATAAAATAAGTTCACATAAATTACGAAAGAAAGTTTTTTTTTTTTTTTTTCACATGTTCAAAAGAGTGTTAGAACGAAAGAAGTAATTATTTATTTCATTTTAAAAGAAAAAAAAAGAGGTAAAGCTGGCGAGACATCTATTATTAAGGGTACGCCACGCCACGCCACGCCACGAATAAAGTCAAATATGACGTGGCAGAGTCAGATATCCACCGCGGCGGCTCGGCTCGTAGGTGTCAAATTCGTAGCTGCTAAGCATAAATTGTAGCCGCGAATTTCTTTCTCAGCACGTGCTCTCTTCCCTTTATAGTTATGGGCCACGTGACCATCTTTTCTTGAGGTTTACTAAAATACTTTAGGTTAATTGAACATAAAGATTCTTGTTGCATCACGTCACGTTTTATTTTTAACCACGTTGTCAAGACTTATTAGTCCTATTAAAACACAATGATTAAGTTGATTAAACTAACGTATCATTATTGTCAAAGCCGTGATTTAAATTAATCTGAATATCAAATGATATGCAATCTTTGCTATAAGTGGCCAAATTGAATTACTAATCAAAAAGTTTTTGATTATTAAAGTTAAAGTTTGATATGATTACTTGAGAGTATTCAATGATTACTCGACAATAATAAAAGATTCAAATACTAATTTTATATTTCGAGCAATTTTTTTTTCATCTAACACTAAGCAAGCTTAATGTGATGAGTTCACATTGACGAAGAAATCAATCTCTAACTGCTCTTATATCACCTAATACATCAATTCAAATATCTTATGAAATTTCGAACATTTTATTGGATAAACTTGCTTGACATATATAGCATTAGTGATTTGAACGTATTACAAATCGACTCAGGCAGATCATTCTATTTTCTAATAAAATAAAACAACTTTCTCCCTGAGATGGTACGAGTTCACATCTGGAATCTACGTGTAATAAAGAAAAGAAGTTCGGTTGGAGACTTGTCCTTTTAGGCCTTAAATCTCTAATATCAAAACGGAATACGTCTTGTGTATATCATGTATGTAAGCTGCCTGATTACTTCATTGATATCATTCTTTCGTATCAAAACCACATTAGGTTACTATTTTTTTTTTTCAATCCATGGACCATACATTGCAAGCATTATGAAGAAGTGTTATTATAAGAGAGAAACTTTGAACTTTAAAAATATCATTTGACTTGATCAAATAAGTACAAACACTTCTTTCCATATGATTATTGTTAGGCTTAACCCAGACTTTTCGAAGGCTATAATAACCCCTGCCAAAAGAGAAATTATCTCATTACACAAACATTCATATTATATTTACTAATTCTCATAATAGTTTGAAATAATTACATTTAATATCACTAATTAATAATCTCAAACCAAATTTCAAATAATATACATATAGATACATATTTTTTGCTGTTAGATACACTAAAATAGAGAGAGACAAGCAAGAATAGGAGAAAGCTGAGTAAGATGAGTTTATGTATTCCCAATAGATGCAAATCTACTTGGATATAGTGTATCTTGTACACATAATAATGATCCAATATATTCTAAGATACATATATCAGGACACAGAAAATTTAATAAAATTTGCAATATTGTAAATTAGCATGTATCTAAATAATTAGCTAACTCCAAAACTAATAGAAATTCTCTGAGTTACCCAGTGCCAAACCTAATCCACCTCCTTTTAGTTGTGGCTTGGACTTCCTTGGGCCTAATTATTGGGTAACCCAGGCCTGCATCGGCAAGGAAACAATCTTATAACAAGTCATTTAAACATTTTGCTGATCTTTTAATTTTATATCCCTCGTAACAAAGTGTAATATTTTTGTTTTCGAGGTATGCATTTATATTTTCGTCCCATAATTCGTTTGCTAGCGCAAACCTGTAATTTTATGATTTTACATTAACATATGTTTCAAGCTTACCTGATCAGTTTTAATAATTAAAAAGATAAACATTGGACTCCGATTCACTTGTACGTCAAATTATGGAGCTCAATATTAAACATAAAAAAGGATATGCTTGGTTTGAAAAATCGAATAAGACCTATGAGCTTTGAACACCCCTGCTTTATTTCATAGGAAAATACATTGAGATCTTAACGCGAAAAATATCTTCGAAACAAACGATTCTCAGATACAATCCATGTTTAGTGTAATAATTCAAAAACTTAACCACTACATTATTCTAGAGTCTACAACGCGCACACAACTAATTAACTATTACGTGAACCAACGGATGAAAAAAATTATCGAGAAAAGGATAAAGAGGATGGCGCCACCAGGAGCCAGTTCATTGCATACACTTGGCAAAAGAGGACAACGCCACGTCACGATATTTCTAGCTAATTATGTACACCGCTTTATTGACTGTGGACCATCTCTAAAGAGTAAAGATAAACCGTGGGACCATAAACTCCATCATCTATATCCTTTCCAATATCATTTTTCTTCCATTTAACAGTAACTAACTATTAAATTCTCAGAATTTCCTTATAAGTTACTATATCCATATCCATTCAGCCCCACAAAATTATGATTCAATCACATATAAAAAATAATAATAAATGTATACAAAAACGACCTAGCGTGAAGGTTGAAAACTGTGTAGGCCTTAGTAGCTGTCCTATTTTAAGTCGTTCTTATCAATCTACTATGCATAATTTATACAGTATCTCTGGAGTGGATCAGCTTCTTTTTTTTTTTTTTTTGTTTCCATTTTATCTCCTTTTCCTCTGTTGCTGCTGATGCCCTGTACCAGAATCTAGCTAGTCAAAAACTGCTTCTACGACAGCCTTGAACGTTTTCAGGTTGGTATACATCTTTCAGCCTTAACTCTAATAAACATATTCCCTGAATTTTGGATTTATTGACCATTTTCTCAAACCCCTTTTGAGAATTTAAGTCTAGAATCCAAGATTTTTGGAGATTTATGGCTTTGAATTATGCGGATTTAAATCTATTAAGGAAGGGTCTGGACTATACCAGGAGAAATAGGAACTGGGTTGTTGCATTAGGAGCTCTTGGTGTTACGGGTTATGGAGCTTATAGGGCTTATTGGTCACCCTCTATGGTTAGAAAGAGGAAGAGATTTTTGAAGCTCATAGGTACTTTTGTTTCTTTAGCTGAGATGGTGTCTGATTCTGCTGATGTAATTGGGATTGTTTCGAAAGATCTGAAGGAATTCATTTCCTCTGAATCTGATCAAATCCCCAGAAGTTTGAAACAGATTTCTAAGATTGCTAAGTCAGATGAGTTTTCACAATCTATTGTTAAGGTCACAAGTGCGTTGACTATAGGAGTTGTGCGAGGCTACCAGCAAGAAACTGGGGTAAATAGTGTTTCCGGGGCTGAGAATTCAGGTCTTTTCGACCAAGTTTTAGATAAACTGTTTACTGATGCAGGGTCCGGTTTTGCTTCTGTAATTGTTGGGAGCTTCGCGAGGAATTTGGTTCTTGCTTTTTCTGCGGAGAAAAAAGGCAGGGCTACTGGTTCTGATATTGAATACTCTGTTCCAGGATGGGTTGATGTTCTATGCCAGGACAAGTACAGAGAACTGATAGGGGATTGCATACAAATGTTTGTGAGCACTGCAGTAGCTGTTTATCTAGACAGAACAATGAACATCAATACCTACAATGAAATCTTTTCTGGGTTGACTAATCCCAAGCATGAAACCAAAATGAGAGACATGCTAGTAGCCATATGTAGCGGTGCCGTTGGAACTCTTGTCAAAACTTCTCATCAAGTTTTGACAAGTAGTGACATGGATATGGATACAACTTCGAAAATATATTCTTCTTTGCCACTTAGTTTCAAAGCCAAGAAATTTTTGGACGAAGATGAGAACATGTACACCGGGTGGACAAATAAAGCATCTTCTACTTCGGCAGAGGCAAGAAATAAGAGGTTTATTCTTGATTTGACTGGGAGGGTCACCTTTTTGAGTGTTAGATCTTTCTTGGAGTTTCTGCTGGAAAAGTTGTACGAGTGTCTGAGAAAAATCATAGATATTGTCCAGGAGGAAGTTAAGACTCTGAGAAGAAGTGTAGATGTAATACAAGAGGAGGTGGTTGATAGGAGTGCTGAAGCTTGCAGGTATGTGAGTGGGAAATCTTCTGCTGCTGTTAGTGTTTGCCTCGCCTTGTGTTTGCAGATACTTAATGGTCCTTGGATCTTGGTTCCAAATTAGAAGTTTCCAATAGAATCCTGGGAAGGTAACTTTTTATTTGTTAAGCTTCCTGGAGTATTACATTTTTTCCCAAGGGATTCTTGGATAGTAAAACTGTATAAGGTTGGTCTATCTTGTTGATTGATTGTATTTCAATTCAAGTTTGTCAAAGTAAATGTAATTATGCCCGTAATTTTTCTCTCGCTGCTCCTATACAATGGCTCGCAAACTACACAGGAGAGATAATACAATGGCTCGCAAACTACACAGGAGAGATAACCCGTACTGGGCAAGCACGATGTAACAAATCTATGCAATGTGCTGCAATCAATGAACATAAGATATTACGCTTTGAGAAACGAATAAATATCGGATTAGGGTTCAGAACTGTCAGCTGCGTTCAGCGCTGATGTTTATAGTTCTGGAACTGTCAGTTGTGTTCACTAATGTTTATACTTCTAAAATATGTCGGGACACAACAACATATCCATATGAATGGTGCTAATTCCCATGTTCTATATTGTCTTGTTTGGTTTCGAGAGCCTTCCCCACCCTGTAGGTCGAGTGCCTATTTCAGTCGCCCTCTCCCTCTCCCCATATATATAATCCTACAACTGGAGTTTAGGCGAAGCGTGTATGCAACAGACCTTACCCCTAGATTGGGAGACAGAGAGGTTGTTTCTGGTAGACCCTTAACATGGTGGGATATGGATCAACAATAAATATTCCTTTTTAGGTGATCTACAGGCAGCTGCCCAATCAAATTTGTTATTCCATTTGCATCCACCAAGCCAGTGCATAACAGAACCAAGAATATTAGTGTCAACGAGAGATCCTTCCAAAATTAAGAGGAATAAATTATGCTTCATGATATTACATTCAGTAACCATCATGCTTTCTAAATGATCAATTTTGATATTGACCACATCAACTCTTCATCCAAATACTTCACAGAGAAGATATTCAAGTTTTAGGTGCATCACTCAGATGCAGTAAACAGAGGAATGGGAAAAAATAAAAGTGACGTAAAGTAACATAGGCACAATTTTATCCCAATTGACATGCAATATTTCTCCTGAACCATAATGCCACGGGGATTGCTTTTGCCTGTCTATTTCAAACAGGAAAAAGCGGATAATTTTGATTGGGCAGGATGGAATTTCCAAGGCATTGTGTCATAAATTATTTGTACGAGTATGTGTCTGCATAAAGCATTCCTAAAGAGTAATTGCCAACAGAAAATACAATGATATCAAGCTTAGATATGCGTCTGACAAACGCTATGAGGTGCTTACATCATTTTCTTTTGCAGCTTGTTCCTCCTGGAGTTTCTTCTTCCAATATTCGTCAAGCGGTTGTGCAAATATAGCTTTCCCAGATACAACTCCAATTCTACAGTTTGGCCAAGTAAATGATCAAGCAAATGGATATAAAAAATACAATGCAAGTAAAAGGTGCTAAATTATTGACTGAGGTCTAGAGGATGTAAGCCATAATTTCTGAACTGTAGTGAATAAACATGCATATGTCAAAGCCGTGTCAGCAACTGCTCTGGTAAGAACTGCTCTGGTAAGAAAGGCATGAAGCTGGTATACAGGAAGAATACGCTATATCTAATCTCCCATAATTGTTACTTCTACTATGAATTATGTACTCCAGAAATTTAACTTGGGAACCAACAAAATCGGTGCATAACACTCTGTTCATTGGCATATTAAATTTTTATTTAATGAGGTCACTCATGCCTCACAAACACCAAGATGGAAAAAGGAGCCAAATTCATCAAAGGTAATGATTCAAGAAAAGGCAGGCTAGCAATATTTTCAAGAGAATAGAATCACGAGAAGTACCAATACAACAATTACTTAACAGGAAGAAGAGGAATAAAAAGGGAATATGCAGAAGTTAGTATGTTAAAGGACTAGAAAAGGCAGCAATAGCTCTTAAGAAACATAAGACAGTCTTCTCTCTAGCAAGGCCCCTCAAAATCAAAATGTTGGCAAAGAAAAAGAGGAAATGGAAACAGAACGTTTGACAAATTTTAGGATTTCTATTCAGGTTGCAGATACGTCACCATGGCATTCTTACAGTAATGCTCGTTGAAGGTTCAACAGAAAAGAGCTAAAATACTACTGGGATTATACGCTTGCTTTGGGTATCTATGTGAAAGCAGATTTTCCTACTCTTATCTTGAAGAAAAGAGGAATCCATCTGCCATTAAATACTTCACCCGAATCTAACCCCCCCACCCCCCCTACCGCACCACCGCACACATCACCATCACCTCCAGATGCTTTTCACTTATCTCTGACTATATGACGAAGATTCACAATGCAGTACTAAGGATGTGACAGCTCCAACCTCTGAACTGTGAAGGACACGGGCAGCAATGATTCTTCTAATTTTTTTTCTTTGTTAAACCCCTTCTCTATCTCTAGGTTGTCAATACATCAAAATGCACAGAAGTAAATACACCACAAATACAACAATGCATGCTTCGCAACCATACACCATATATATCAGAAAGCACATTGTCGCATTGTCCGATGACCATAGCAGCAGAAACATGTCAAAGGGTACATATAACAGAAGCTAGGAAGACAAAAGGGACAAATGAGAGAATGGATATAGGTTTCTTTTACATTTTGTCTCTCTATTTTGTTGGTGGATAGCTTGAATCGCTTTTAGCCAATGGTCAAAGGAAATTCATGTCCATCTGCATGTACGGAAGGAGGAGCTAGATCTTATGGATTGTCTCATATTCCTTACTGTCCCAAGGAAAATTTGGTAGTTGGATCAATATTGATCCCCAAAAACACTTAGATATTTCACTGAGGTTTTAGGCTCAATTCAGTTGCTATGCAGAATAGATTGTGTCTATCAAGTTGTAGTATCTTTGATTTTCAGGAAGTCTAAAATTTTGTCTTGGCAGGTGAAGTGAGCTTAAACACAAACTTCATTGTTGGAGAACAATAGGAATCACAGAAACCAAGAGAAAACAAACAGCAAGCTAGATTTAGGACAAGTCAAACATGGTCTCAACTAAACACTACTTTGAGACTTCAACCAATACCATACTTAAACCTACCAGTAAAAAACAGAACACAAGCAATTGAAGTAACAACCATAGAAATTTCTCTCTTAATCATTAGGTTAACAGAAACTTCAATTCTAACTCGCACTAAATGAAAACATTATTAGTACTACATTTCTTCGATCAATTACACTTCAATTAACGACCATGAAAAATGGCAGCTCATTTAGGTATTTCTTCAAACACCTTTGCTTCAATTCATGATTAATTAGAAATCAAAATCGAGATCACGTAATGGTCTTCTTTTCTGGTTTCCCGTTGCTGTTTGTTCAATAACCTTGAAAGGAAATGAATCCATACACATGCTAATTTTAAGCAACACTAATACTAATGGTAATAAGAAACTTACATGACTGCGCCAATTACTAGTGGAAACGACAAAAATCTTCTCCTGAACATCTTCGCTCGATCTTCTTCTAGTCTTCTCTCAGTTTCCGGCTTGAAAAGTAAGAGATCGGAGCGATCAACATCTGCTGGTGGTGCTAATGTTTTAGATCAATTACATTCACGTCTTCTATTCCTTAATATAATTCCACAACTGCCCTTATACTTTTAGAAATTACCTTCAACTACCATCCAATTACCTCAACTTCTTTGTATTGAATATTTGATGAGCTATCTTTACACACCTAATGCTATTTGATCTATTTCATTAGGTTTATTTACCATATTTCTGAAGATACCAACCCATGATTGGTCAACCATTTACATAACATTAGCTTTTACATTTAAAATATTAGTAGTACATTTTATTTTATGCTTGTGTAATGGTAAAGAACGTAGTTTCGAAAGTCACTCAATTATATTCTCTTAATAAAAAATTACTTAGCTTTGATTTTTAATTCAAAAGTCATTCAAGTATTAAACTTTTTTTTTTTAATAGAAAGTTACTCAACTTTGATTTGTGACTCAAGATTCATTCAATTATAACCACAAATTGAGTGATTTTTGAAATTAAAATTAAAATTGAGTCATTTTTTGTGAAAAATGACAATGTGATGAGGCAGATGTGGATCGAAACTGATCAATTGAGCTGATTTTGGGGATTAGTTTGTGCTATTTAGTAAATTGGGGGTTAAGTTTTGCTGTTGAAAAGGTTAGGGCTATTTTTGTGTATATGAAAAGTTTATTTCATTATATTTGATTTGTAATATTTTTGGGACTTGGTTGTTGAATGTATTGAATAGAAAATTTCCAGAAGGAAATTAGAAACGGAAGATCAGTGTTCTTCCAGAAATCTTGTTCTTCTTCCATTTCTTGTCTTTTCTCCGATCTTTCTTGCATCAGTTGGCATCAGAGCCCAGGTTGATGGCGGAGACGCACCGTGGTCGTGGTAGGGTTTGTCGTCGGGGTCGTGGAGTCGACGCCAGACA